>NW_020769379.1:1475055-1514951 GCF_900518735.1 Pseudonaja textilis
TCTATTCTATTCTATTCTATTCTATTCTATTCTATTCTATTCTATTCACCGGATTTTTTAAAATTCCCACATGATGGTGTACCCAGAAACAAACAAATTGATATCTTATGGCTTTAGACTGGTCTCCCTGCTATAGGAGGGCAAAAATTGGTAATGTCTTCATAATCATTTAGCTACTAATACAGTACATCTTAGAAACATTTAGTCTTTATCATTTTGGAATGAAATAAGTAATAGAAAACATATCTAATGTCTGATTCTATTGCAGCAGGAATATTTTGCCTTTAGTTTTTCTTTAAGTTATAATTTTTTTAGAATGATATAATTTAAAAATATAACGTATTTTTTTTTATCTGATAGTTGTTGGTCAGCTAACATTTTGGTAAAGGCAAAATATTTTTTCAGATATTTTGAAAGCAGAAAAGAAGCAAAAACTCAAAACAAGCATTCAGTTGGTTTCTTGAGTGTCATCAGTTTTGTTAATATCCTGCCAGGTTTTTTTATAGTGAGATAACTATCTGCATGAGAGAGTCTGGCAAGCGAGAAGCCAACATTTTGTAATTTAAAAGATAAACATTTCAAGTTATAATTGTTATTGCTCATCCCTTTCCCTAAGATTCACACAGGCCAACAATGAACATGTTAATTTTGCAGTTGGCTTTCAACCATTAGGATTAAAGAAAAGATACAGCCAGAATTTTGATTCATTCAAGAGGAATGCTAAAAGATCCCTAAGCTGGTTTTAAAAAATTAAAGGGATCCAAGAAAGTAAAGCTGAGAAGTGGTCTGGCCTGGCTAAAAACTTAAATGAAGGTAGTTAAGGACAGGTAATAAGGATAGGTAAGACAGGTATGGTCTGCCTTAGAAAGTGGAAGTGAAAAAACATTCTTGGGACTTGGAGAACTCAAGAAGAAAGTTAGAGACTGACTAATACTTTAAAGGCTCTTGTTCCATAACCTGTCTAAATTGTATTAAGACTTTAAGAAATATGATAAACCAAGTTTTCCTTAGCTTTTCCCCCTTTTCTACCAATTCTAGATGTAAAGAGTTTCTGATTTTTTGAAGTGAAAGCTCCTTTATGATAATTAGAGAAGGTGTAGAATAGGGATGTCAAACTCACGTCCTGCGGGCCGGGTGCATCATGAGCTGGCCACACCCATGATTGGTTTAGTGAAGGGGAAAATGTCATGATACATCATGTGATGCTGCCATGATGATGTGGGTTTGACACCCCTGGTATAGAAGAAACTGAACCCGAGCTTTCAAATGGGTGGGCTACATTTGCAGTCCACAGTGGTGTAAGAAGTAATACTTTATTTTAAGAGAACCTGGAATTTCCCACA
Source organism: Pseudonaja textilis (assembly GCF_900518735.1). Next base: position 1,476,399 of record NW_020769379.1, read on the forward strand.
TTCTGGGTCTTAATCTCAGGGCCATGACAAGTACTGATTCTTACATTCAAATGTTTCTACACGAAAAAAGAGAAATTGATTGTGTGTGACAGGATTTGTTGGCTTATGTAAGAGTTGTCAAGGATATCATTCATTCATGATAGGTAGATAAATGGATGGATGGATGGATGGACGGACGGACAGACAGATAATAGTCACCCTCCCCCCCACCCAGGACTGAGAGAGAGAGAGAGGAGAGAGAGGGGGGAGAGAGGGAGAGGGGGGCTTTCAATAGCTTAGTAGCCCACCAATGAAACGACACATCTACCACCAAGAGTGAAATGACAATTGCGGTGGTAGAGCAGAGTAGTGGAAAATTTCTTTTTTCAGGCTGAGGACATACTTTTTTTGAGTGGCATTCTATGGTCCAGGGCTGCCAAACTCCCAGCTCATACCCATGCCCGGTTTAGTGAAAGAGAAAAAAATCCCAATAGGTCATGTGATGCCACCATGACCACGTGAGTTGGCAATCCCTGCTATAATCAAAAATTGGTGTGGGCCAGACAAATATTACCTTGGATTTAAAGTAATTTGTGAGTGCTCCCTCTGTAATTTTTTTTTGGGGGGGTTGCATTTTTTTTTTTTTACACATCTCTTTACATGGGCAATGTGGCTCCAGATTATAACACTTGTACATAATCATACTTTCATTTCCACCAATCTTATATAATATCATCTCATCTCATTATCCATTTCACTTATCTTTAAATAAATTTCCATTTCATATTTCAATTCATTAATTCAATATCAGTATCATCCAGATATAGATTCCCAGTTTTTTATCCCCTATTATTTCCGTTTTTGGCTTACCATCTATTTTATTTAGCATTACACATCATTCTTATCCTTAATTTTCCCTAAGCCAATTATACAATAAACAATCTAAAAAAATGCAAAAATAAAACAAAACCAATACATTTAGGATCCACATGGTATATCCCCTCAATCTATCTAATTTAATAATTCATTCCCCAACTTTAGACATATTAACATTAAATAATCAACTGTATATTTTAAAACATATATATTTTAAGGTACCCCCCCCAAATTGCTAGAATGATTTCCTAATATATCTCATTTCATCTTCACTTTTCTTTTAATCATTAATAATCATATTTTCCCTTTATACTTAGCCAAAATTAATATATTTTAATACATTTCACTTTTCTTATAATCAACCTCTGTAATTTTGTAATGTTTGCTTGTTTTAACTTGTTTGCTGCCCACCTTACCTAGATATTCAACAGCAAGAGCAAATTATTTAGACCAATGTTGTGTCTTCTTCCTTTGGATATATTCAAGTGAAGGCTAGATCAGTCTCTGCCTGAGATGCTTTCATTTGGAACTCTTCACAAAGCAGGTGATTAGATTTTGTGCCTCTATGGTTCTATAATGACTTTTACACAGTTCCTTAATGAATCGCCATAGTCACGTGCCCCAAATGTTTCCCAATTTTAGCCAAATCATTGGCCTTTCTCTATGGAATAAGCAGGGGAGCTATCACCTTTCCATTTGCTGCTTAATGACAAGTCTCAACAACCCAGCTGTAGTTCAGCAACATCTGGAAGGGCAAATCTTCCCATCCCCCAATTCTACAGCTTTGCAGAAAGAATAGCTAAAGGAACCAGCATCAGATGGGCTGGGATTTTGATAGACCTTTATAATTCAAGCACTGGGGAAAAAGGGAGATAAACCAAGGCCTTTAATAATAATAGAGCAGCATCACTTCTTTAAAAAGCGAGGGGTTTATAGGCATTGATAGTAGTTAGATTTTACAGTTCATGAAAGAAACAAGAAAGGAATAAAAAAACAAGACAAGGAAGAGGTACACAGAGTTTTTAATAAAATATCTTATACAATGATATTGCATATGAATAAATAAGAATAATTATATGGTTCCTGGGAGATTCTACTTTAAGTAATCACATTGCAAAGATCTCTTTGAAAAAGTTCAGTTAATAGGGGAATGATAGTATAAAACTCTCTTGCTGCCATTCATGAAGAACACATAATTATCTAAGACTGATATATGGCCTATTTTGTCACCCTCTTTCACTTTGTGAGAATCACAATAAGCTGTGCATATTCCAGTGTTAGCACTTTTCAATCTGATGGCAGATCAATTTTTACTTGTCTTCTTTGGTGTAACTCCCTCTCTCTCCTCTGCTCAATATAAGTTAAGACACTTCCAAGTTACTCTTTCAATTATCGCTAATACTATGATTATTTTCTTTGTTCTGCTGTATTTAGCTGAGGTCTCCAGCTCACAAATCAGCAGCAAAATATTTATCTACAGGAATAAGATGAAAACTTATTGGGGCATGCTGTGGGTTGAGCATGCTTACAGGTCCCATCTGATGGGTCCTGGGATGTGTGCCTGAGTGATGGGTCCTGGGATATGTGCCTTCTCTGGCATGGTCTTTGCGCTCTGAAGCATTCTCCTCTCAGGATTGAGGATCACCCTGATCCTGCTGGACTTGGCTTTAAGTCCAGGTCTGGGGCCCCAAGAGTGCGAAGTTTCCTAGCTATAATGATATCCATTATGATTTTTTCTCAGCTGCCATATACATATATTTCACTTCACCCTATTACAGTACTGTAACCATTTCCCTCCCCTTTGCCACAATAAAGTCGGGCATTGCTTGGAGCTTTTGCTGCACTACAACAGTATTGGGGATGGTTCATTTAGATGTGGTTGTTCATCCATAGTCACATAGACAGAGCAAATAGATCAGCAGATGATGTGAATATGGCTTTGCACTACATCCAACATCTTGAATCTCCAAAGATCTATGCAAAGGTCCTCTCTGTAGACTTCAGTTCAGCATTCAATACCATCATTCTAGACATTCTTCTAACTAAACTAAATCAGCTAGCTGTGCCTGAACACACTTGTAAGTGGATCATAAGCTTTCTAACAGACAGGAAACAGCAGGTAAAGCTAGACAAAATCACATCTGATACCTGTATAAATAGCACAGCCCCTCCACCCCCCCCGGGTGCTCTCTCCACTTCTCTTCTCTCTCTATACCAATGAATGCATCTCAGAGGATCCCTCTGTTAAAGTACTGAAGTTTGCAGATGATACAACAGTGATTGGTTTCATTTGAGATAACAACAAATCTGCATACAGACAGGAGGTTGGACAACTAGCCTTGTGGTGCAACTAGATCTTGAATTCAAAACTGTAGAAATGATGATAGGGTTTAGGAGAAACCTTCCTATATTAACACCTCTTACAATACTAGACAACATGGTATCAACAGTAGAGACCTTCAAGTTTCTAGGTTCTATCATATCTCAAGACTTAACATGGACACCTAACATCAAAAACATCATCAAATGAGCACAACAAAGAATGTTCTTTCTGCACCAACTCAGAAAACTCAAACTGCTCAAAGAGCTGCTCATTCAATTCTACAGAGGAATTATTGAGTCTGTCATCTGCACCTCTATAATGGTCGGGTTTGGCTCTGCAATCACAGGTTTCAATGGATAATTAAAACTGCAGAAAAAACAATTGCTACCAACCTGCCTTCCATTGATATACTGTATGAGTCAAAACGAAGGCTGTGAAAATATCTACAGACCTCTCACATCCTGGACATAAATTGTTTCAACTTCTATCCTCAAAATGGTGCTATAGGGCATTGTACACCAGAACTGGACACAAGGATAGTTTTCCCCCATGCCATCACTCTGATAAACAACAAATTCCCACAACACTGTTGAACTATTTAGAAGGGCTGCATTACTATTATTCTTTTCATATTTCCTATTACCTATCTCCTTTTCTACTTATGACTATAACTTTGTTGCTTGTATATGATTTACAGTATATTATTTTATTTAATTTCCTACTATGATTTATGTTGATTATTTAGTATTCTATGACTATTACCATGTGTTGTATCTTATGATTTATGATGAATGTATTTTTGTGATGACTATGATCATGATTTATCACTTATAGCTTTTATGTACACTGAAAGTTCATGCACCGAAGACAAATTCCTTGTGTGTCCAATCACACTTGGCCAATAAAGAATTCTATTCTATTCTATTCTATTCTATTCTATTCTATTCTATTCTATTCTATTCTATTCTATTCTATTCTATTCTATTCTATTCTATTCCATTCCATTCCATTCTATTCTGCATTGAAATGGAAAATCACTTTTCTAAATTACATATTACTGATTACCATCTAACCTTAGCAATCTTGCTAGGGATCTGACATCAACAACAGAGCTGATTATCATATTTCAAAGCAAATGCAGATTCTAAGAATAAAAGCAGAAACAAATGGACCTTTGTACAATTACTTGTTCATCAACCATACACATGCAGATAGATGTGTTTACACTTAAAACATTGGTTGCATGTACGTTATAGGTTGCCTATGGGTTGGATCAACCGGAAAACAGCATGTTATCCTCTTGGAATACTACAAGAGGCAGCAAAATGGGTTTTGACCAATAGAGAAATCTGGTGAAAAGATGGATATTCCACTTCCTGCAAATGCCACTGTTTTGCCCTAGAGCAAAACCTCATAGCCCTTTTGGTCTTTTGGGTGTACACTGGGACAGACTGAGTATTAAAAAGAATGTTCAGCTGCTTCTCCTGAGAATAACACACTCATTTCTTCTTCAGGTTATGAATGACCATCAGTGCATTGCGCTTTCTGCAAGAGTCACTCAATATCGCAAGTCTTTGACTTGATTGCTAGAAACCCACAGGGGTGAAACTTGAGATTACTGTTTTTGCAAGGCAACCACCGTTTCCTGGTAACATTTTTTTTTCCACAAGAAGTCAAAGGTTTTACAATACAAAGTCAAAGCTGCTTTCACATTGATTTTGTTGATTAAATATGTAGTGCCCCAAAATACCAGAAAAATGGGCTTTAAATTTAGCCTCTTAAAATGATTTCCATTACATTCCAAAAGTAACAAAGGAAATAAAGAGACTTGCATTGCCAAAAGAAAAATCCTATTGAGACTCATTTTACTCTAAAGCAACACATAGCAGAGTGGTATTTTCAGTTAATGAAATGGGTAAATCACAATGGCAAAGACACAAGTAGAAATGAGTTGTATATTGTACAGTTAAAAGTGGTGCTATTTCTCTAGGGAAATTTCTTAGGTATGCATTAGCACAAAGTTCTGAAAAATAAGGTAGGAAACCATTCATTTCTGCCTCTTCTATTTGCACTATAAAGAAAAGGGAAGGACACTATACTTCCACTGATTCTGTGTTGACCATGCATGACCTGATTCTATGAGAAAATAGACATTAACTTCATTTATCATTATGAAATGAAAATGTAGAGAAACCCAAGTGGTAAATTGCTGCAAGAATGTGATTGCTAGCGATTTGTCACAGATAGAAGTTCAATTTGCTTGATTATTCCAATGCATTCTACAAGATGCCCCTGAAAACTTCAACTGGTTTAGAATTCCATCCTTGGAGGCAAACAAACAAATACTACTAAGCCTAACTGCAAAAGGTGTGTCAGTTTTCTTGTAAAAGAATAAATATTCTGAAGATTTGCAGAATTAAGTTCTGAAGTAAAACCATCTAGGAATGCAAGTTTGGGTGTTACACAAAGATTGCTAGGAAGCAGCTGAAGTGCTGTAACTGAATACTGTAAGAGAAGGAGTAGTAGAATCTAGGTGCAGAGTTAAAAGAAGGATCCACTTAGAATCCCTAAGTAGCCACGAATCCAATCCCCTTTGAATTCTGTGGACCCTTATCTAACTCCAAGCAGGTGCTAACATTAGTTAGGAAGATTCCCATGCATGTGTTGTTTAGCAATAAATTAGTTTAATTGGACCTTTCTGTCTGGACCTGGTCTTTGTGCCTAACAATACAACTTTTGGTAACAAAATGGAGTGACTATCATAAAAAAATAAAATAAAAATCTCATTGTTCTGATCTGGTAAATTGGTAAGTCTTTATAGTGCCCCAGATTGGCTGGTACTTTCTTAGTCAGTTGACCATCTGTTTTTTTGTTGCAAGAGCCATTAACATTTCCTTATCCAGTCATCAACTTTGGTCTGTAATTGTCCTCGTCCTCCTTTGGAAGGGATTCAAATAATGATATCTTCCTACTCTATTAAAATTCCTGTGGGAATGGAAAACAGGAAAACAGGAATGAATTTGTATAGTATATGAGATATTAAGGATAACAGGAAAAGAAGAATGGTATATCAATGGCATATTTTTCAATGTGGAGTTAGTAACTTGAGATTATGAAAAATGACACACATACATACATTGTGAAGATGGGAGAAAAGTAGAGCGTGGATTATGCAGAACAAGAGATGAGTCAAGTTGATGCATGAGCAAAATAAAAGCTAATCAAGTAACATCTGGAATCCACAGGCAGGCATAAAAAGTAACCCCTCATAAAAAGCAAACTGAAAATCCTGATATCTTTGATAAAACAATGCATGCTGACTTCTGCAAATAGACTGCCAGAACCAGATGGAGTGGAAGGTCTGTTAATGTTATGGAACAGTAATGGATGTCCACAAGGGCCTTTGTTTACAGTATGTTGCATTAGGTAGATGCGACACTGAATTTAAAGCTCATAATATACTTTTAAAACAGAGTGCACAGAGTGATTCTCCAAGGTTAAGACAAAACCAGCTGTACAAAGGAGAGTGGCTTAGAGCCAGAACATAGAACTGTGATGTCAAGGCAAAACTCAGAACAGAGAAGAAAGGCATGGAACTCATGAAAAAAGAGTATACCAAAACTCAGAGGATGCCATTTTATGGGCAAAACCTTACACTGAAGTTGGAATAGACAATTCTCACAATGCCTTCACACTAAGAATGATCATACCACGCCGTTACACAGTATGCCAAAATGCTCACGATGGTAGAACGGTAAAAAGTAACCAGCAACTTCTCACCCAGGCCACTCTTTTTCAGCAGCCTCAGAAAGTGCAGGCGCTGTTGGGCCTTCTTTGCAGTGGCCATAGTGTGGACTGACCAAGTAAGGTTGTCGGAAATATGAGTTCCTAGAAATTTAAAACTGTGAACTCTTTCCACACAGTCTCCATTGGGAGAGGCTCTGCTTTGCATCTTCTGAAGTCTATAATCAATTCTTTGATCTTTTTGATGTTCAGGGTGAGGTTATGACTCTTGCACCACAAGACCAGTCTGAGAACCTCTGACCTATAGGCCGTCTCGTCTTCTCCTGATATGAGTCTCAACAATGTGGTGTTGTCTGAAAATTTTATTACAGAGTTAGTGGGACAAGTGTGAGTGCAGCCGTAGGTGTAGAGTGAATACAAAGGGGGGCTCAGCACACAACCCTGTGGAGAGCCAATGCTGAGAGCAAGAGTGGAGGAAAAATAGTTGCCAATCCTAACAGTTTGGGGTCTATTAGTAAGAAAGTCCTGTATCCAACAGCAGATGTGAGAGGAGAGGTCCATTTCTAGCAACTTCTTAATCAGTATATCTGGAATGATGGTATTAAAAGCTGAGCTGTAATCAACGAAAAGCATCCTTACATAGCTCCCACTATGCTCCAGATGTTTCAGTGCAACGTGGAGAGCCATGGCAATAGCATCCTCTGTGGATCTGTTATTCCAATAGGCAAACTGGTATGGGTCAAGGTTTGATGGGAGGCAATCCTGTATATTTTTTAAGACCAGTCTTTCAAAACACTTCATAATTATGGGTATGAGAGCTACTGGTCTATAGTCATTTAAAGTATCAGGAGAGGGCTTTTTGGGAACTGGAATAATAATGGAAGTTTTGAGACAAGATGGAACAATGGCTTGTGTAAGAGAAAGGTTAAAAATATTTGTAAACACACCTGCGAGCTGGTCAACACATGCTTTGAGTACCTTCCCAGGTATCCCATCAGGGCCAGCAGCCTTTTTCACATTCACTGCTGTAAGCACCTGCTTCACATCATACTCTTGTATTGTGAACAGTTGAGTACCGGTGTTTTGTAGAAGCAGTGTGTTTGAAGACCTATTCAGTTCCAATTGAGCAAAGAAGCAGTTCAATTCTTCTGCCAGTGATGTGTCCTTATTGATCGATATGGGGTTGCTGCCCCTGTAATTAATGATATGTTTAATTCCCTGCCAAGCCCATCGTGGATCATTGTTTGTGAAGTAGTCCTCAATCTTCCTTTTATAGTCTTTTTTTGCCTCCTTGATGCCCCGCCTCAGTTCCGCTCTTGCCTTGTTATACCAAAGCCTGTCCTCAGACCTGAATGCCATATCACGTGTCTCGAGAAGTAATTGTACTACCTTGTTCATCCAGGGCTTCTGGTTTGGAAAAATCTGGATGCGCTTATTCACAGTAACTGTATCCACACAGGTCATGTATATTCCTCCAAATCCTCTTGTTCAAATAAATTCCAATTAGTAATTGAGAAACAATCCTGCTGCTGATCAAGTGCTCCCTCCAGCCAGTTCTCGATGAGTTTGATTTCAGGCTTAGTTTTCCTTCTGAGGGGGGGCGGGGTGTATGCTGGTATAAGGAACAGTGATAAATGATCTGAAAGTCCCAGATGTGGAAGGGACACTGCTCTATATGCATGCTTTACATTACATTACATTACATTACATTACATTACATTACATTACATTACATTACATTACATTAGAATAGAATAGAATAGAATAGAATAGAATAGAATAGAATAGAATAGAATAGAATAGAAGTGATATTTGAGGTCTTCAAGTCCAACCCCCTGCTTAGGCAGGAAACCCTTTACAATTTAAGACAAATGATTGTCCAATCTCTTCTTTAAAACGTCCAGTGTTAAGAAAGTTCACAACTTCTGGAGGCAAGTTGTTCCACTGGTTAATTGTTCTAACTGTCAGGAATTTCCATCTCTCCAAGTACCAGAAGGAATGAAGAAGGAAGATCTTCTTCCCTTCTAGAAAAAATACAGTATAGAATCCAGAAAGAATTAAGCACAAAGCAGTATAGGAATCCAGAAAGAATTAAGAACAAATCATTCATACCCCGCCACACATACTCACTTGAGAATAATGACAGGTAAGTCCATATATCAAGAAAATAGCTTAAGGTAGGCTGATCTGTGCCTGGTAGTAAAGTTATGGTACAAATTGGCAAATATTAACTGGGATGTTGTGGCAGTTCTTCCTAGACAGATGAGTTTTCCACGATTAATAGATATGAATCCCAGGAAAAGCTTAATTTCTAATATGAGATCACCCCTCCCCTCTCAAATTACAGGAAAGCAACACTATTTTGCTCTATGGATGTGTTAGACACAGACAAAGAATCTCTAATTTATCTGATAATAAATATTAAGCCATGTAGTCATGACTACTATACTATCACCTGCACTAATATCTTTTCCTCTCTGAAGATAAAGTAAATGTTTGATCACTGCATAATTAATGTTCTTACTGCTACAGAGCCTTCTACAGAGTGATTCTTCTAAGAAATGAGCAATAGTGGCCTACAAGGATATTCATTGCAAGGTAGTCAAATCCTCTCAAATTTCTCTCATTATACCTTGATGTCTGCAAATGCTGTTGCTGCATCTGCCCAGCAATGCTTTTATTTGAGAACTTTGTTTTAGAAAAAAGTTTGCAGAATTGTACGTTCTTGTACAGTTGTCCCTTTGTGGGCCTGATGACAAACCAGACGGATGTCCCTACGTATCATCTATTTATGCTGAGACATAAAGGCCGAAGTGAACCAACTGTATTTTCTTGATTACTACAGTGGTGACAAAGAATGTAATTTCCCCGGTGGAACAATTCCTGGAGTAGACTGGGTATATGAATAGCGGTCCACAGCTTATCAGCCACACTGTATTATACATGGACAATGTAATTTAATTCCCAATCTGTTCATAACAAAGTAAAGAAGCGAGTAGGCAGGCATTATAAATTAGAGCTCAAGACAAACCTGGTGTCATTATTATGGTTATATTACAGAGTCATTTATCAAAATGGATTAAATATTAATTAAGTTTTAATTGCTACTGCAGAGCTAACACAGACAGGTCTAGGCAATGTATGCACGATCACTGCAAATTGTTCTTCTGCCAAAATTGGCCCAGATTATTACTGTCTTTAAAAACTTCTATGCCACATACTGGAATCATACCACTCAGCCCTGTTTGAAAGAGACAGAGAGTTATGCATGTATGTATGTAGGTAGATACTTTTCTCTCTGTCAGAGCAATGAAACCAATTCTTAAGCATAAACTGCTGCCACATGTTTAATTCACTCATTTTCTGATACCCATATATTTAAAATCAAAATGTAAGACTCATCAACTTAAATCCATCTTTTTGAGACAGACAAAGTCACCATTAAAGAGATCCAGGCTAATTCCAGGTACGTCTCTGGGAAGATTTGCAGTTAGCTCAAGGCAACCAAGCTGAGAAGCATCTTCATGAAGAGTAAGAAGAAACACATATCAAATGGATAACTCCCTCTCTTTCTCTCTCTCTCTCTCTCTCTCTCCCTCTCTCTCATTCCCAAGTAGAGCTTTTCACTAAGCTTGTAAAGCAGCTCTAGACAGCAGTGATAGCTGTTGCTCAATTACTTCTCCCCAAGCACGTCCAGAGTTGATGATTTCAGACGTATGGATTTTTACTTCTTGAGGTATCAAAATGCCGTCAATCCTGGCTTTGGCAAATTGCTAAAAATAACCACCATGTAAAAGTATAATGTTAAAAAGTACACCTTGTTATAAATCCATAGTGTATATCATAGTGTAATTCAATGATGCTACAGAAGGTTATTCTTCTCTTCATGCTAGCAGTACAGGTCACCCAACAGAAGAAACAGAACCCATCGTTATTTGTATATTTTTAGCATCCAGAGATGTGGTAACAGCTAGAGACAGGAGAATCAGTTTCTGATCTGAGTCAGTTTGAGGCGTGTTCACTGAAAGTTTATTCTGTGTCAGAATAATAATATTGCAATGAAAATTCACGTCAAGCTCAGGGGTGGGCTTCAAAAAATTTAGGAAAGGGTTCTCTGCCCAGTTGCTGGGTGAGTGTGGCCATGGTGTGGCCTAGTCGGTGTCCTGCACCATGGTGGGGGATGGTATTTTTGCCCTCCCCAGGCTCCGGGGGGCTTTCCTTAAGGGCAAAAACTTCTTCCTGCGCTCCAGAAGCTATCTGGAAGCCAGAAATGGGCCCATTTCTGGCCTTCCTGAACCCTTCCCCACCTCCCTGAGCCTCTGAATACACCCTGCACTTACCTGCATCCAAAATGGGCTGTGTGGGGACTCCTGGGAGGGGTAAGGTAGGCGGGGCCAGCCAGGAGTGGGATTTGGGTGTTCTCCAAATTGCACAGAATCTTAGCTAGGGGCTCTCCCTGCGAACCCCTGCGAACCTCCAGCAGCCCAGCCCTGATCAAGCTATATAGTTCAAATGTAGATTTAAACAAATGAGTTGGTGAAATCCCACCATGCCATTTTCACTTCCCACTGTGATCTTTCTGGCAGACCTTATTGGGGTGGGGGCATAATTCTATCTTCTCCAGCCTCCTGCATCATAACTTACCTTCTTCAGTGGGGCCTTTCAAGACATTGAAAGAGCAGGAAAGTTACCAGCTAACTCAGCCTTGTGCAGCTAAATATGGATCAATTTGTTTTATTACTTCAAGTATGTATTTCAGAGCTATTTGTTCTCCATTTTTTTATTTTAAAAATGTAAGGAATATATGTATGTATGTATGTATGTATGTATGTATGTATGTATGGCATCCAGCTTTGTTCGGTTATTTTCCCACATCATTATAGTTGTGCTTTTAAAGTTGTAGCAACGTTTCAGCAGAATCTCATCTGCCATCATCAGGCTTCTGTATAGTGTTCATTAAGTACCCGCGAAAACTTAAGAAAATATATATATGCAGGTCTTGGCGTGTTTGGGTCTTTTCCCGTGTAAGATTGAGAGCATCTTGGCAACATTTCAATGAGGTCCCACTCACCATCTTCAGGCTGGTGCTTTTGGCTTCATGCTTGTGCGAGCAAAGACCTGAACATGCCAAGACCTGCACACACACACACACACACACACAAACACGTGCACCAATCCATAATAGATCATTTCAGAAATGTGATAATCCCAGGGATGTAGGAAACTTGACTTTTCTTTTTTATATATATATATAAATTTTATTGAATTTACAATTAAAAAAATAACATAACAACATTACATAAGAAACAGAGAGAGAAAAAGAAGAAAGAAAGAAGAGAAAGAGAGAGGAAAAAAAAAAAAACCGCTCGGTCTTGCGACCGAAAAAGGAGAAAAAGAAGTATAAAAGAGAGAAAAAAAACAAAGAGACGGAAGAAAAAAGAAAATACGTTAAAACCAGACAGATATTCTTTTTGACAGTCTACAAGATCCAATTCTCCTACCTTACTTTAAATATACACATCTTATCACTATTTATGGTTATTTATGCTTATTTATGCTCATTGAACAGTTTATCTCTGATATAACCAATTATACCACACATTCCAATTCTTATCAAATGCTGAAGACTCTTTATTTTTAAGAGCTATGGTTAAATTGTCCATTTCTGCGCAGTCACATATTTTCTGAATGACCAATTGATCTGTAGGTAAACGGGATGATTTCCAGCACTGGGCAAATGCTAATCTGGCCGCAGTTAGAATATGAATTATTATATATTTCGTCTTTTTAGGAAAATGTTTATCAGAGATCCCTAGTAGGAAGAACTCTGGTTTGTATTCAATTTGTTCTTTGGTTATCTCCTCCAGCCATTTTCTAATTTTTTGCCAGTATTTCTGGGCTTCTTTACAGGTCCACCACATATGAAAGTAGGTTCCCTCTATGTTTTTACATTTCCAACATTTTGGACTAGAGTTTGGGTTCATTTTCGCTAACCTCGAAGGGGGTAAGTGCCATCTATATAACATTTTATACATATTTTCTTTGTACGCCGCAGATTTCGTAATCTTAATGATTCTATTCCAGATCTTTTCCCATTCTGTTAATGTAATGCTTCTTCCAATATTCCTACTCCACATTATCATGTTCCCTTTCACTATCTCTTGCTCTAATTCTACCTCCAATAAATATTTATAAAATTTAGAGATATTCTTTTTATTTGATCCTAATAAGATTTTATCTAAGTGTTGTAATGTGCTATAGATTCCAAACTCTTTGATATTTTGTTTGTATCTACTATGGATTTGTATATATAACCACTGATCAATTTTAAATCCCTGTTCCTGTAAGTCCTGTCGAGTTCTTAATTTTCCTAAAGGGTCTAATAAATCTTTATATTTAGTCATTTTTGTTATATCCAAATTGTTGGGATGAACCATTGCCTCCATTGTTGAAAGCCAAATCGGAATTTTTAAATAATGTTTTTTACATATTTTTTCCCAATTAGTTAATAGTGAATCTCTAATAAGATGTCTATGAAAGTACGCCTGTTTAGTTTTCCCCACATCCCATAGAAATGCGTGCCATCCTCTCTGAAGGTCGTGCCCTTCCAAGGCTAGAGTTCTTTTATTCCGTAAATTGACCCAGTCTTTTAACCATAATAAGTTGGCTGCCCAATAATATAATTCCCAGTTTGGAAGCGCTAGCCCACCTCTACTTTTTGCATCTTGTAAGGCCTTAATACTGATTCTAGCTTTTTTCCCTTGCCAAATAAATTTAAGAGTTACCTTATTTATATCATCAAAAAAATTTTTTGGTAATTTTATTGGGATTGTCTGGAATAAGTAAAGGAGTTTTGGTAAAATGTTCATTTTGATTGTGGCAATCCTGCCCAGTAAAGAAAGCTGCAACTTATTCCAAGATTCTAGATCTTTCTTAATTTGCTGTAACAGTTTATCATAATTATTCTCTTTGAGTGATTTACTATGTGGTGTTAACCATATGCCTAAATATTTGACCTTTTTTGTTGCCTGTATCCCCATGGTTTTTTCTAATTCTTTCCTCTGGTTCTCTGTTAGATTTTTAGTCAGTAATTTCGTCTTATTTCTGTTAATCTTTAATCCTGCTACTGAACCATATTGTTCTAGTTCTTTTATTAGATTATGTCCTTTTTCCATGGGATCCTCTAGGAAGAAAACCATATCGTCTGAAAACGCCTGTAATTTATATTCCTCTGCTTTGACCCTAACCCCTTGGATTTCAGAATTTTGTCTTATCCGCGTTAACAATGATTCTAAAGCAAATATAAATAAGAGGGGTGAGAGAGGGCAATCCTGTCTAACGCCCTTTTCAATGCTTAGTGGGCCTGTTTGTTCACCATTAATTAGTATATTGGCTTGTTGGGTATTGTAAATTGTTGTGATAATATTCTCGAATTTAGTGCCCAGATTTATGTTATAGATTTTTTGTATTAAAAAGTGCCAATGTAAGTTATCGAATGCTTTCTCCGCATCTAGAAACATGAGTGTAAATTGTTTCTCTGGATGAGCTTCATAATATTCTAAGACGTCAATAACGGTTCTTAAATTGTTTTTAATTTGGCGGAATGGAAGGAAACCATTTTGGTCTTCATGAATGTATAAATTTAAAACTTGTTTTACTCTATTCGCAATAATTGAGGTAAATAATTTATAATCGGCGTTTAAAAGTGAGATTGGTCTATAATTGTTGATATATCTGGCATCCACATCCTCCTTCGGAATTAACGCAATCAACGCCTCCCTCCATGAGTCTGGCATTTTGGCAGCCAAAAGTACTTCGTTAAACACTTCCAGCATCAGAGGCCCTACTAAATCTATTGTGGCTTTATACAATTCTACTGGAATCCCATCTGGACCAGGGGATTTATTATTACATTGATTTTCCATTGCAGATTTTAACTCAGACCATGTAATATCCTTATTTAGTAATTCTTTGTCTCCTTCCCCTATTATTTTATCATTCGTATTCTCCAGATAAGTTCTTATTTTATCCTCATTGATTTCTTCTTTTTTATATAATCTTTGGAAATAGTTTAATATAATATCCTTTTTCTTCTCAATCTCATGTTGTGGGATGCCTTTCTCGTCTATTAATTGGTGTATCAATCTCTTTTCTTTTTCTTTTTTAAGTTTATAAGATAGCCATCTTCCTGGTTTATTGGCGTGTTCAAAATAATTTTGTTTGGACCTTCTCAAGCTAACTTCTATTTTATCTTGTTCAATTAAATTCAGCTTATGTTTGGCTAGTATTAACTGATTTTGTAGTCCTTGGGTCTTAGGGGTTTTTTGTAATTGTATTTCTAAGTCTTGGATTTGTTGTTGTAACGCGTTTTGTTGGGCATAAATTCTTTTGTTTCTCATAGCATTATAGGAAATTGTTGTGCCTCTTATAATTGCTTTCATTGTATCCCAAATGTTCTGTTTTGAAGTTGTTTCATTATTATTATCTTTTAGAAAATAGTTTAGCTCCTCTTTCAGTTTATTAATATACTCTTCTTCGTTTACAATTTGGTTATTTAGTGTCCATCTTTTTTTTATTCGTCTCCTATCTCTCCAAATTAGCTGTATTGGGTTATGATCAGCCCATTCATTCGGTAGGATTTTGATTTCTTTTATTTCATTAGCCAAGTCCAAATCCATCCAAGCCATATCTATTCTGGTCCAAGTCTTATGTGGGTTAGAATAATATGTAAATTGTTTTCCTTCAAGATTCCGTTCCCTCCATAGATCTTTTAAATTTAACTCTCTCAACATTTCCTTACATGCCGCAGAAAGTTCCCTTTTCCCCTTCTTGTTTTTCCCCATATTACTATGGTCTTTCTGGTAGTCTGCAATGGAGTTAAAATTGCCAATCAAGCAAATGTTTCTTTTTTCAAAGCCTACTATTTTTTGGTGAAGATGTTTAAAAAATTTCCCCTGGTCATCATTTGGGGCATAGATTGCTACAAGTAAAAATGTGATGTGGTTTATCCAAACTTGTATAACCAGAGTTCTTCCTTCGGGATCCGACCAGATTAATTCTGCCTTTACATCTTGTTTTACATAAATTGCAATTCCTTTTTTCTTGTGTTGGTCGGCCGGTGCTGTAAAAAGTTTACCTAATTTTGGACAAATTAGATGTCTTTCGTCATTCTTCGAAATATGTGTCTCTTGAAGACATATTATATCTGCGTTATGTTGAATAAGTTTTGAGAATATCCTTTTTCTTTTTAATAATGAATTTAATCCGTTTATATTGATGGAGAGCAACTTCTTCCCCTCCACCATTTATCTACTTCTGCTTAGATTTTTGCCTAGTAATGATTCGGTTCTCTTGTTGTTGTTGTTGTGGGATTTGCTCTTCTCTCCCATGTTGTGGATTATCACTTCCTGAAATTGGAGAAAGTCGTTCCTTTTGGGTTCTGTGATAATATCGGACCTCCTGTAGTCTTGTTTTAGGTTCTTCTTTGGTGGGTTGACTATTCTTATCTGTGAGCTGTTGATGAAAAACTTGGGCCTGTTCTATCGATTCTATTTTGATTTTCCTCTCTTTCCCTGTAATTAACATCCCTTCCGGGATTAACCATTTAAAATGGATTCCTTCTTTATTTAAATCATTAGCTAAAAATTTATAATCTTGTCTTATCATCCTCACTCTCTTTGGAATTTGTTTTAAAATCCTAATTTCTCTGCCTTTATATGATATTGTTTCCTCCCTAGACATTTTCAAAATTAAATCCCTCAGACATCTCCTAGAGAAGCGGATATGAATTTCTCTTGGACAGTTGTTACGCCTGGCATAGCTTGTGCTAACCCTATATACCTCATCAAACTCTTTAATTAGATCATCTTTTTCCTTTCTTAGCCATTCAGCCAATATTTCTGCCATCAAATGTTCCAATTCTTCATTTTTGGCTTCCGCCGCATTCTGGAATCTTAAATACGCCATTGCTTTGTCCATCTCGAGGTGGACCAGAGAGTCTTCCGTTTCTCTAAGTACATTTTTAAATCCCTCATCCATCCTTTCAAAGTTAGTCTCCATGCGTGTTGTTCTACTCTCTATATCTTTTATTTTCACTTCGTTTCTCTCCATGGCCTGCTGTAGAGACCCTATCTTACCCTCCACCTTCGATATATCCGCTTTCATTTCAGCCTTCAGTTTCCCCATCTCATCTTTCAATTCGCTTATATCTGCTCTAGTTTCCTTGTGATTTTTAATCATCATTTCTTGCATTTTAGATATAGCTTCCTGCAAGGCTAATATGGAAGTTTGTATATTAATATTGGGGACATTGGGCTGCTTTTCCCCTATTAAAGACTCCTCGATAGTTTTTTGAGATGTTGGTGGGGTGGCTGTCAACGTAGTCGATAGGGTCGGGATAGCCTTCCTTCCTGTTTTTAAGGCCATAGTAGTTGTGGATGTCATCTCTCTAAGTATTTGTTTTTGTTGATGCACAATTTTAAATATATTATCCCAAATCACCATTCAGTATTTGGGTCCTGTACTTGAAAGACTATTCACATATTTCAATTTTATATCTCACTCCACAGTCTTTTCCCCTATATCATAAATAGAGATCTGCAACAATATTCTAGTCAATGTAATAAGAAAATTGGTCAACAATAGTACATCAATTAACACTTTAAGGGATTAATCTTAAATGTCATAAGTAGTCTAAATAATTTATAAATAGATTATATCAACAAAGTTTATCCCTTTTTACTATTAATACTTACAACAGTAAACTCTTAACTCTTTGATAATAGTGTATCCTCCTCTCCCCCCCCCCCCAGTAAGTAAAATTATGTAAAGTATTTAGGAGATACAATAGGGAGGCAGGGGGCAAGATAATAAGAGAAGGGGTAGAAGAGTGAGCGAGTGGCAGGACAGGAGAACGGAGGTGAAGAAGTCTGGTGCAGGCTTCGAACACCTTTTCTGGCGTCAGGAGCGATCCCCCAGGGATACATGAACCCCGGAGAGGTTCGTGTCAACGTGGAGATCCTCGAGCTGCAGAGGGGGGAAGGCAACTCCCCGACAGTGAAGAGGGAAGCTCCCGAGCTCGGCGCTAAAGAGTAAGCTGTCATTTTATGGCGGCTTCCAATCCGGTCTGCCACTTGAGTGAATAAGCAAAGCAGTGACAGCCTGCGAGATCGAGTAACAGGAACAGAGAAACGGTTTATATCTTGGATTCTTTGAAGTCTGAAGGGAGTAGAATGACAGAAGAATGATAGCATAAATTCTTCTCTCCTTGTTGTGATAAGCACCTCTTGGAAGTCGGGCGGAGAGCGGCCAGAAAAGCAATTGGGAAAATGGAAAGATTATAATGGAGAGCGAAGGAAAGCACAGTTTTACCCTGTGAGGGGGAAGCTCTGGGGAAAGAGGGAGATTGCTAAAACCTGGAGATTGGAGGTCCGGAACTGGTGAGGGGCTTTATTTGATTCTTGGACCTTTCTTTTTGACTCTATTTGAGAAGAGGGAGGCGATGGAGGTGAAAGAATATTGACATTGATTGAGTCTTATGAATCCTCAGGTCTGAGCACAACATGACTATTACATCTACTTAATATTGGGGAGAAGATAAATTGAGCATTATATTGGACTTTGGAAGATTTGTATGTGGATTTAAAAGTTGGAAAGCAAAGAAAGAAGCAGCAGCAAGAGGAAGAAGCCAGAGGCGAACAGTAGGCTGGGAAAGACGGTTTTGGGACTGCAGATTAGTCAGCACATTTCACCATTCGCTGATTGGAAGGCTGAAAAGAAACCTCTAGCTGGAAGATGGAACTTTAGCTCACCCAATTTGCTTTCTTTATTACGTGGTACTACTTAAGTTTACTAAGTTGGCACTATTTTCTCTTTAAGATGACTTCCTTGTTGTTTGTTTGTTGATTTTCTGAAACTTGACTTTTCAAGGCCACCACCTAACCCTTTCTTAAAGCAACCGAGCAAATAATTGCCGTGTGAAAGCACACCAAATTTCGCAGCCTCCCCACAATTATTATTACAGACAAGCTGGATCAATAGTAGTGTACACCCATTATGATTAAGCGGTTTGGATTTTAATGCATTAAGCGACAAATTGTTTGAAGTGAAGTTTGTTGAACACTAAGCATACCTGTAAATCATGTTTTAGAAGGGAAAATGGTAGAGTTTATACACTGTGCATATCTACAAATAAACATATCACTTAATGCAATGAACGAATCCAATCAAGTTTATAATCTTCATTTGTATGCCCAGTCAACAAGTAGATAGGGATCATGACATGTAAATCAAGTCAGTCTATCACAGATCAGATTGCCCGTTGACAAGATCAAATTCCTCAGAGATTCTTTGGATACTTACCAGTGAGTATATACTTTGCTGTGAGGTATATGTAAAATGATAAGCCTATCAGTGCTTGTATTAATATTTAGGCTGAGTGTAAATATGCCACTGAATACCAACTTCTGATAAGTCATTAAATGGCAGAAAGAATGGCTTGATTTTTGGCTTTCTGAAGAAAATTAGTTGGTCACAAAAGTAAAAATAAGATAGATCTCTTGATGAATCACTTTGGTCATCAGGCCATTAATTATATTTTTTTATTTAGGTCAGGTATTTTATAACAATCTAAGCCTTATTGTCTAAATAGTAATATGTAGACAGTTATCTATGGGAACATGCAATCATTCTTGTTTGATTTAGAAAAGCTGAAAAGGCATATACGGTGGTTTTATGGTTCCTATGGCTACAGGAACTTGGCATAGGAAGTTTAGCACTGAGAGAAATCTAATGGAAGTATAACAGAAGGTCCTAGATTAAAAGCCACTTACTAGCAAGGTCTATAGTTCAAAGCTGGTTTGTTCTCAGAGTCCCTAAGCAAAATCTATTTTAAAGAGTAGCTAAGAGGAGGTGATCATAAGTTGGTCAAAGAGACATCGTACATGGCTTGGAATAAACGAGGGAAACCATAATATGTTCAAGCAAGAAATTGTGCAAGCAATTCTATGAAAAGTTGAAGGACAGACATATATATGCAAAGCAAGGTATCTCCCAAATATATTATCTAATTATTTTGCTGAAGAAATTCTGTTCTTCTGTCCACTTAATGGAGGGGAGGGGCTTACTACTAATCTTCTCTCTTTTTATATCAAAGGAAGACATTTTCTATCATTTCATTACCTGTAGCTATGTGCTCTTTAGAAATGGGATGCCATGAACTTCTGCAAATCTTGATCCTAAAGAAATTCCAAATTGTCCTAATTAGAGGAATCATTACAGACAGAAAAAACATCCAGGTTGGATTAGTTATCACTTGAATGGAAGATTGCTTAGAACATCTCAGGGTTGTAAACTAGATTGGAAGCTGAAAAAACATCTCAGAAGACAGCCAGGATAAAACATTTCCAAAGCTTTGCAAAGAGAATAACATGATTATGTCTATGTAGACTCTGAAATGTTAACTGATATTAACTGTGGTGCATATCAAGATTAAACCCAAAATATAACAATGCAGAATCTATTACCTGACAAAGATTGGGGTAGGTGAACAAATACATAGTTACAATTAAACGTTTAAAAATGCACATCCTGATTTATGTCACAGAATGTTGAGTTTTGAGGAACAAATGGCAGACTTAAAAAAAGTGCTGTGAAAAGCAGAGCCAACGACACAATGGAAGAACAGCTCCTCCCTATAAAGAAGTATGATACAGCCCCTTCTGACAGGTTTAGAGACTGGAACACAAGAGGGTTGCCGCTTTGTTCAAACTGCAGTCACACTTTTGAAAGACACTAAGTCCATATACTTCCTTTTCTAATCACTTTTGGAAATAGATCATTAACTGATTTTCATCTATTAGCAACCTTTGGCTCCACAATTTTTTTTTAAAGTACTGGGGCCCAAAGCAGTTTACTCTGATTTCATCCTTCTATTCTATTCAAGATATACAATGATCAGGGGTGGGATTCAAATTTTTAACAACTGGTTCTGTGGGCATGTCTTAGTTGGTGGTATGGCTTGGTGATCATGTGACTAGGTGGACATAGCTTGGTAGTCATGTTATTGGCTGGGTGTGGCCAACTCAATATCACTCACATCGAGGCATGCATCTCCTCACCTGGTCTCTCATGGCTGTGGAGATGCTGCAACAGTCGTAAGTGTGAAAAATTGTCATAAATCACTTTTTTCAGTGGCATTGAAACTTTGAATGGTCACTCCACACAAGCAAAGTATCAGCAAAGGAGGGGAAAATAACTCCAGAGAAGTTCCTGAGACAGGAAGTGTAGTCCTGGCAAGAATGTAATAAGGGTTAACTGAGAGACAGTTTCTGTAAGCAACACCAGAATGTTTCCTTCCTGCCTTCCTTACAGGATTAGGCCAGTAATTTCTTCTAACAACCAGTTCTTCAAACTGCTTAGAATGTTAACAACTGGTTCTAGCGAATAGGTGCGAACTGGTAGAATCCCACCCCTGACAATAATATTTTCAACAACTCTATTCACTTTGTTGCTTCTGTTAGTAATTATTATTTTTACCTGACTGGCTACTTTGCTTCTACTGAAGAGTAATAGATGTAATTCTTTCCACTGGCACTAGTAAGTTTTATGAACCTTTCATGTTCATATAGTTTCCAACGTTTCTTCTGACTTGTTCCACATCTTTCACTTTTTGCCAGCATACTGCATTGTTTTTGTATCCCTTCAGAAAATAACCAACTTAAGAAAGAATACCAGCATTGATTGGAAGAATGCCACCCGAGGCATTCACTTGGTAACTGTACTTGACTGGAAGCCTTAATTTTGAGAAGAATTTCTTTTAAGAAGAAATTTACACCAACCAACATATTTTGGAATTGACTTGGCTATGTTTCTGCATTTATTCAAACATCAGGATACTGGACAGAACTGTATTTTTATCAGATAGAATCTGGTATTTGATTATGTCACAAGTCTGGTCTTTCAAAATGCATGAATCATAGAACATAGGACTGTGTTCTCCTTTTTTTTCCTTTTGGGCAAATCTTATTTTGAATGTGTTGGTGGTAATGATGATGACTGTCTCTTGAATATATTAGAGCCACACAATATATGTAATCCCTATTTTTTTCATCAGCATCAAGAGGCATATGGGTTGCTGTTGTTGAATTAACAATTGGTTTAAGATTTAAGATTCTGAATCTTGGATTACACTGCAGAGAGAGGAGGTGGGTGTATATTTTAAGTACATTTGTTGTCCAAGGCATGTTCCCATTCTTTAGCTTGATTCACTTTATGCATTCAGAAATTCAGTTAATAATTCACTTAGCTGAACTTGTGAATCCTTAAGAAAAGGAAAAACAGCTTTGCTGTGAAAAGATGTACCTTCAAGTCCTGCTAATGGACATTTTTTTTCTGTGGTGGCATCATTAAATTAGTAACAAAAACTGTACCTTTATACATTTACTTTTAAATAATCTGAAACCTGTGGATAAATGATTTACAGTCCTGGCAACTTTAAGATATTTGGATTTAAACTTCTAGGTAATTCTGAGAGTGGAAATCAACACATTTTAAGAGTTATCAAAATTGAAAGACATTGCACTGGATAAATAAAAACAGCAAGTAGCACTGAAGGGTTATAAAATGCTATTTATATCTCACTCTTCGACAATATAAGGACAAATCTCATTGGGTCACAATTAATTAACATCCCTGTTCTTGATGTTTTTGTAAAGTGGTGTGGGATTTATATAACCTTTTTGTCATTATTCATTTGAACAGTTGATTTTGTTGGTAAATGAAGAACACCTTGCCTAATTATTTAATTACATACCTGTCTAATTGATCACACTAATAGCCAACAGATGGAATTCCAGACAAAAGAGTGATTTGGAATAATTTGTGTAAATCCTGTTTATAAAGGAAGAACTATAGACCTTAAATTACAAAAGTACCCAATGATTTAAGGGAAAAAAAAACTTCTTGCAAATATATTTTCTTACTACATTCCAGACAACTGAATTCAATATTTATTAAGTTCAGGTGTTAATAGCAATATTAGTATTAATAATATTAATAATAACAATAACGATAGTAACAATAGCCTTTATTGTCATTGTGTATCATGTATACAATGAAATTGGTTTAGTCTCTACTGGTGCAATCCATAACAGAAATACAAAACAACATGAATAGTATAGAAAATAATCCTTATACAAGTAATTGGGAAAAAAACTAGTCATATGCACTTAAGCAATAGCACTGAAGAGTTATGTACCACTTCACAATGCTTTACAGCCCTTTCTAAGTGGTTTACAAAGTCAGCATATTAACCCCAACAATCTGGGTCCTCATTTGACTGACCTTGGAAGGATGGAAGGCTGAGTCAACCTTGAGCCAGTAAGAATTGACCTGATAAACTGTTCGATACAGTCCTTTAAGATGAGCACTGAGTTTTCTGTCTTTATATGCACACAGTGACAGAGTCACACACACATACATATGATATATATTTATAGTATTTATTTAGAACAATTCTTGAGCAGAGGGACCTGATGGTTGTTCAATTTCTTCTCTTCGTGCTTTAAGGAGAGTCATCTTTGAAGTTCAACCCATCTGGCAGAAAAAAGAAACTGATACCAGCTTTCTTCCTTTGATTTTGAATTCCTATTGTTCATGCATCCTTTGGACTCTCCAGTTGTATATTTCTATTTACTTCATTGACAATATCATTGTGTCACAAAACTGTTCCCATGAATATTTCAACAGGCTTCCAGCTAATATGGCCATAAGTTTAAGTAAGTACTTGGTTGGAGAATGCCTTGACCGATGATATTACAAAATTCAACACCCCAACCTTATTGAAATAAAGCCAACAAATCTGCTAAAAAGTATAGATAGGCTTTCAAAATCCCCAGACCTTTCATCAGATAATATCAAAGTGTGTTTGGAGGAAGGAAGATATTAAAGTCCTGGGAAACCTTTTCATTTTAATGTCCTCTTCTGAAAAAGAGATTATACCATGTTACACATATTGGCTAATGGCTTTCTTTTGACCGTGAAAATGAAACAAATGTACTGGTGAGTCCACAGAAAACTAAAGCACAAGGTAGTTGGGTGCAATCTCATATTCTTTTAGTACAAACTTGAGATTGCGTGTACTAAAAAGCAGGTAAATTATAATTTTGATAAGTTAATTTTAGAATTGGTTTTCTGCAATACATTTATTTATTAAACTGGTATTGCCAGATATAGTTATTTATTTATTAGATTTGTTTGCCACTCGTGTCACCTCAAGGCAACATACATCCATTATGCAAGACCATAATTTTCCATAGTGTGATCTTATAAGTTTTATATCTAGAATGAAAGAAGTAGAATGACTTTCTTATGTAAATAGGGTTATAGGGTTATATGCCCTGATGAATACATAGGAGATGAGAAATAGCATCCTTCCCACCTATATACAATATCCTGGTATTTGTTGCTACATATAAACACCATATCTATCTGTATGGATGATATTTTGTTGAGGAATGACACAAAATATAATTCGGTGCACTTTATAAAGCTGTACTGTAAAACTGATTGCTATAAGAGGAGAATTTTGATGGCTAATAATGGAAAGGTCAGGGACAAAACTATTTTTTCCAATATATTGTTCCAAACCGTGGTGGAGGAGCAATAGGTTATCATGGACATTTATAATAGTTTCAGTCTGGAAAATTGTTGATAGTTTGGGGGAAGACTATTGCTATTTGGGCCTTTCTATGATGTATTAACTCATCTTTACGGTCCAGCAATAAAAATGCTCCTTTCCTGGAAATCATGTAGTCAGGCTCTTAGTTTTGTGCTTGTTATTTTCTTCCCATCACAATGTGTGATTTGTTCAGCAATGTTTCTGTGACTGGGGAAAATGACTTTAGACCAGCAGATTTCCAAAATTAAAACGTTGCTTCCCTTTTCCTACTATGCGTAGCCATTCATCAGTTTAAGAGAAGTAGAGCAAGAATACTGCTCCTGTTGATGGCCTTGAATGTGTTTCTTGTTGATTTGTTTCCTACGAAAAAATACATAAATAAATAAAAGGTAAACAGAGAAAGTAGAACTTGTTGCTTTCATCCTTCCCTCTTTCTCCTTTTTTAACATCTTAACTGAGAGAGAGAGAGAGATCAGAGAAACTCATTGTATGTGGATCTGAATTACCGTAATAAAGATATGAACCAACTGTGGGTTTTGAAACATTTTCCCCTGGGAAGCAAACTTTTTACATAGCTCAGACTTCAGTTTTTTGTTTTGAAGAAAT
The DNA here is from genome assembly GCF_900518735.1 of Pseudonaja textilis. The sequence continues at coordinate 1,501,604 of NW_020769379.1, forward strand.
CAGCATTTTGAGATTGAATTCAATGAATATTAACTGTAAGGTACATTTCTAGTTCAACCAAATGACCTGATTTTCAGATGAACAGATGTCATTTCTATAAAGCATTTGTTTAAAGATATGTTTGTATGATATGTATATTTGAAGTTTTTTTTTAGAAAAACAAATGAATTATAATTGCAATATGCTGTTCAATCTGGAATAAAAATGCTTTAACAATGCTAAGTAGTTAAATAACATTTCATATTGTATTTACTTTTTAGAATATGTTTCAGAGCTGCTTTTACATTTAGAGAATGAGTTTTAAAATTTGAATTACCTTACGCTTTTGCAGAATCTTTATATATAAAGTTATGAAGATATGTTATTTTTTGAGATTATAAATATATAATCTCAAAAATTCAACCTCTGCAGAAACTCGTTTTGTCTTTCAAAGTAATAAATATTTACATTCAATCAAAATTTTAAAGGATCACCATTTGAGAATTAAACGGGGGTTGCTTTAAAAAAAAATCTGAGGATTAGCAGGAAGTTTGCATTACTATATAACCATTTGGCTTTGAACATTGTCATTGTATCAGAATCATAGTATTTAATTGCATTCTCTGTTTTCTTGCCTTCCAGCTAGAATTTGGGAAGCAATATGTTTTCAAAATAAAGAATTTATGCTGGCCAATTTACCATTAAGCCCATTATTCACTGAACTGTTGACAAAATACAGATTTTAATCATCTGGCATTACACTCTGTTCCAAAATTATTTGCATGAAGAAAATTGGCCTTGATCGTTTCTAGTTATTTTCATTAGAGACTATAAGGTCAAGCATCAGGGAAGCATTGGCCAAAGTTTAGTCTGCCAAAGGGAAGCTACCACTGGGCCGAGGAGACATCCCCTTGACGCTGTCATAAATTAGAGGAATCATTACATGCAGTGGGACAAATTAAGGGATAAAGAAAATGAGAACCCAGGAGCAAACATTGCTTTATTCTCACTTCTTCATCTCAGCTAGTACTTTGTCTTGAAGGAGTGTTCCAGTGTCAGGAAAATTGGACAAAACAATTATGATATTCTGTGAAGATTCTATTCCCCCGTACAATTGTGTCCAAAAACCCTTGCAGTCTTCTTGGCAAAGCTTTTTTTTTTTCCCTAGAAGTAGTGTCATGTCTCAAAATACAACTTTTATATACTGTTGTTGCACTCTAAGCCCCATCTAGTGGCTGGAGAGACTAAATACCAAGTATATTATTTAAAACTGACTCAACCCATTTACTCATCAGCCCACACTCTCAAAACAAGTGCATGCTGGGAAGCCAGACTCCATTTCCTTTAGTGTTTGGAGAAGGCAGAAGCACAAAGAAGAATCTATCTTAATCTGTGGCACATGGTCATCCGAGGATAAACCTATATCCCCCACACAGAGCATCACTGGTAATATTTAAATTTCTTGTATTTATTAATTGTTATGCTCAGCAGTAACTCAATACTGTCTATCTTGTATTTGTTTCTCATTGTATGTACCCCTATTTTCCCCAGTTTCACCATATCCTGATCTTTCAATAAAGCATTCAGATCTACAAAAACGGTCTGTTTTATTGGAGGATAGGTGGGTTTAGCTGCATGTTGAGTTGTTGAACTAATGTGTGGTGAGGACAGAACAAGTAGATTGCCATAGCCTCCTTTCCAAAGCTAAAAGAAAGTGATTGGTCCAAGGTCACCAAGTTGGCTTTGTGCCTAAGGTAAGACTAGAACTCATGGTTTCTCGGTTTTTAGCCTGATGTTTTTACCACTACATCAAGATAGAAGCACCATTTATTAATGCTTTGTTTTAAATCGGTACATTTCACATTCATTGATAGGTGCTCTTTGGATGAAAGACAATATGAGGCCATCAATAGCATATCCGAACTATTATGGGCTGAATTCTTTTAGACACATTTTATAGCCTGGATGTGAATAATGTAGGCTGCATCCAAAATTCACATTCTCAGCTTTGGCAATTGGATATACCTACAAAACTACTGAATAACATTAAATGAAGAGCTATATTATACAACATCAAATCAAAGCAAACACTCATAAGCAATAGAACTAAATACTCAGTATTAGAAATATATACTCCTCACCCAGGAGTATGAATTATTATCCAAAGAGAAATCATTATTTTGACTGAAGAAGAACCATTTGCTCCTTAATGAAAAAGGCTTATTTAAGGACTGCCTAGGGATCCTAAACTGGTCAACAGAATTCAAAATAAATAAATATAATTCAAACTAAACAATTGGAACATGTTTATTTTTTTCCTTTCTTTTTCCTGTCCCAGTCATTTTCAGTTTTTGGAACAGTGTGTGCTTATTACTCCAGGAAATAGCCAAATGCATTGAAATTTGCACAGTAGTCTCTTGAGGGGATTTTTGCGGGGGTGTCCTGATTTAGTTTCCATTTCATGCATCATTTAAGCTTGGAAGATAGGCACAGCCTTAACACAAGGTTAAGGCATCTCCCTGGCATTATGTCTGCTTGAGTTTTTTTTTCCAAAGGAAGACAGATCAGTGTTGTCATTCAATTTTTTTAGCCAGTCATTTTCATAACACCCCACAAAGCAAATCAAAGCAACTCTAAAACACAAGGACAACTCTTAACACCCCAGATCAAATGTTTCAGATTCAGTAGAGCAGAAGTCTCCAACCTTGGCAACTTTAAGACTTGTGGACTTCAACTCCCAGAATTCTCCAGCTAGCTGGCTGAAGAATTCTGGGAATTGACATCCACAAGTCTTAAAGTTGCCAAGGTTGGAGACCTCTGCAGTAGAGAATCGCTAGTCTTTTGAAGCAAGAAATATTTACACAAAACTATTCAAAAATGTAAAACATTCATATCTGAGATCCATGTAAAGAGTTTACCAAGATAATAAGATTAAGAATTTGCCTCAACACATGATCATTTGGCTTGCATCAGAAGCGTAATATTTAAGCACATTCTCTGATTTCTTTTCTTCAAGCTGGAATTTGGGAGGTAATGGTTTGGTTTTTATTAACTTATTTTTTAATGTTTTATTAGAATTTTTCAGTACAAGTGAAGTACTAAAATAAAGAAAAAAAGATAGAAAAGAAGAAGAAAAGTAAAAAAAAAAAACCACCAGAACACAGAATTATTAAAACACAGAACATAGAATAGTAGGATAGGGAGAGGTCTTGGAGGTCTTCTAGTCCAGTGGTCACCAACTGGTGGTCCACGGCCCACTGGTGGTCCACGAGAAAATTTTGGTGGTCCGCAGAGAAATGTCACCCCCAGAGCACCCCCCCCCCCCAAAGCAATTAATCCAGGCTGTGCTGGAACACGAGCTGCACCACCTACATAGCTTATGTTGGAACAACACGAGGTAGTGAGGGGAGGGGGGAAAGGGCAGAGCGGGGAACTTTCCTGACCACCAGGCTGCTTCTTTTCACTTCTTTCTTCTTCTGCTTTTGGCTGCACACTCCCACCAGAAATGAGACTTTGAGACCTTGCAAGGCCTCCTACTCCAAGAAACTGCACCTGCAAAAACTCATTTCTGGGGGAGTTGCAGGGGGAAGAGAAAGAAAGACTTCTGCTGTTTCTGCTGATTTCCTTGCATGAAGCCAAAAGATCCCAAATAAAGAATGATCGATCGGTAGAAAAATGGGGTGGAGAATTTTCCTGCAGACTTTTTGGGGGGATTTTCCCAGGGTTTCTGCAGACAAAGACCCCTGGGAAAATCCCCCCAAAGTCTGCAGGAAAATCCCCCACCCCATTTTCCTACCGATCACAGAATACTGTCTGTCTCTCTCTCTCTCTCTCCCTCCCCCCGCCCCCACCCCGAGAACTGAGCTCAAAAGCAGGTTAGGAATGTGGCTGCCTTGGAGGGTGTGTGTGTGTGAGAGAGAGAGAGAGAGAGAGAGAGAGAGAGAGAGAGAGACAGAGACAGAGACACACAGAGAGAGAGATTATCACCACCAGCCCTCCGAGGTCAGATCAGATCTGTCTCTCTCTGTCTCTCTTTCCCACCAACGGCAGCAAGCCACCGCCAGTCCAAATTCATATTAGTGGTCCATGGGATTTAAAGTTCTGAGTTTGGTGGTCCCTGAGGTCCAAAAGGTTGTTTACAGCATGATAAATTATTCTTCCATTTTTGTTTGTACAATAATCTTGCAGCAGTTCCCATATACATTGTTATTGTCTTATTTGTCTTTCCTAGTTCAATGTGCGTAAAACCCAATAGAAATAATTTTGCTTACATTGTAATATCAATCCTCAGTACCTGTTGCAACGTTGTACAAATTGACACCCAAAATGTATTTGCTTTTTCACATGTCCACCATGTGTAATGTACCAGTCTACTAGATATAGTATTTATGCTGGCCAGTTTATTGAATCAAATCAAATATCATTATTACAATCTTTGACCAGCCTTTATAATTTAAAAATAATACAATAAAAGAAATAATGGTTAAGTGCCAGCCAGTTTATCATTGGGCTACTCTTATAGTACTGCATCCTGTAAGCTGCATGAAAATTCAGCAGGATAACATTAGATAAATAAATAAAGATACATATAAATCTTTCCTGTTTTATGTACCTAGAGGAGCCTTTCTTGTCAACATATTGTTCAAAGCAACACCTTGACATTTTAACATGAAGCATTCAGAACTTGCTGAAAATGTTTGTACTGCAAACTCTACATGTGCGCAGTGTACCACATCACCTCTTCCATTTATCAATTCTGCTTGAATCAGAATGAGGTCTGACTCAACAAGCCCTGTTCTATATAATGAAGCAAAGATCTGATTCCCTGAAAATTTATCTTCAATAGGACACGGTTTTGTTGGTTGCGAGAAAATACAAAACAAAAAATTCTTCTGTTCACAAAAGAAGAGCCGCACTCATTAAAGAGAGGGCTTTCTATGAAGAGAAAAAGAGAGAAATTCTGTGACATTCTTGAGCAAAGAAATTATCTGAAGACATGGGAAAGACATAAAGATACAGGTGAAACTCGAAAAATTAGAATATCATGCAAAAGTTCATTTATTTCAGTAATGCAACTTAAAAGGTGAAACTAATATACGAGATCGACTCATTTCATGCAAAGCAAGATAGTTCAAGCCATGATTTGTCATAATTGAGATGACTATGGCTTACAGCTCATGAAAACCCCAAATCCACAATCTCAGAAAATTAGAATATTACATGCAATCAATAAAACAAGGATTGTACATAGAACAATATTGGACCTCTGAAAAGTATAAGCATGCATACATACTCAGTATTTGGTTTGGGCCCCTTTTGCAGCAATTACTGCATCAATGCGGCGTGGCATGGAAGCTACTGAACCAGGTTTTGGTGCTTTTGAAAGTGTGGGCAGGTGCCAAGTCCTGCTGGAAACTGAAGTCAGCATCCCAATAAAGCTCGTCTGCGGAAGGAAGCATGAAGTGCTCCAAAATCTCCTGGTAGATGGCTGCGTTGACCCTGGACTTAATGAAGCACAGTGGACCAACACCAGCAGATGACATGGCTCCCCAAATCAACACAGACTGTGGAAACTTCACACTGGACTTCCAGCATCTTGCAGTGTGTGCCTCTCCATTCTTCCTCCAGACTCTGGGTCCTTGGTTTCCAAATTAGATGCAAAAGTTGCTCTCATCAGAAAAGAGGACTTTGGACCACTGAGCAACAGACCAGTTCTGTTTTTCTTTAGCCCAGGTAAGATGCTTCTGACGTTGTTTGTTGTTCAGGAGCGGCCTGACAAGAGGAATATGACATCTGAAACCCATGTCCAGGATCCATCCGTGTGTGGTGGCTCTGACTCCAGCCTCAGTCCGCTCCTTGTGAAAGTCCCCAACACTTTTGAATGGACTTTTCCTGACAATCTTCTCCAGGCTGCGGTCATCCCTGCTGCTTATGCACCTTTTTCTTCCACACTTTTCCCTTCCACATAACTTTCTATTAATGTGCTTTGATACAGCAATTTGGGAACATCCAACTTCTTTTGCAATTACCTTTTGAGGCTTTCCCTCCTTATGGAGGTTGTCAATGATGGTTTTCTGCACAACTGTCAGGTCAGCAGTCTTTCCCATGATTGTGCTTCCTAGTGAACCAGACTGAGAGACCATTTAAAGGCTCAGGAACCCTTTGCAGGTGTTATGGCTTCATTAGCTGATTAGAGTGGGACACTTTGAGCCTAGAATATTGACCCTTTTCACAATATTCTAATTTTCTAAGATTGTGGATTTGGGGTTTTCATGAGCTGTAAGCCATAATCATCTCAATTATGACAAATCACAGCTTGAACTATCTTGCTTTGCATGTAATGAGTCTATCTAACTTATTAGTTTCACCTTTTAAGTTGCATTACTGAAATAAATGAACTTTTGCACGATATTCTAATTTTTCGAGTTTCACCTGTAAGTAGTATGCAGTATACAAGTAAGGCGTGATTCTTATTGCTGAACGTCCTCAGTTTAAAACAAAAATGGGTAAAAGAAATTACGACCTTTCAATTAGAACCAAACGCAGAAATTTTTCTACTGGAGATAATAAAAGGTGACTGCACAAAAGAGATAAAATATTTAATTTTGTAATATGATCACTGCAGCGAGACTAGCGCTTCCACAGTGTTGGAAAGGAGACCTCATGCCAACAGAGAGTTTAATAATCCAAAAAATCTACAATTGCACTGAAATGGGTAAACTTACTCTAAAATTAAAAGAAAGGGAAGACTCAAAGTATTATACAGTCTGGGAAAACTGGTACAAATGGATAAACAATAGAAACCGGTGAGTAAATAAATGAGGAAGGAATAGTTTAAAGAGGTTAATGTATGAGTAATAACCAGAAATGTGAAATAGGTATTGGAATAAAATTTGGTATATAAGTACCGTCAAATTGATTTGTAATGTATGCAGTGTTTTTCATTTTAATGAAATGTATTGTATTTTGTATTTATCCTTTTTAATGTTTAATACAGTGTTTTTAATTGAAATTAAAAAATAAAATAAAATAAATTGTAATGGCCTTTCATTTAGGAAAGTTGTTCATCACTGCACATGAGAACAAAGAACAAAGTTGCCTTGAGATTTAAAGATATGAAATGTTGTAAATCTATTCTAATGCAAGGGTCCACAACCCTCGGGCCAAAGTGCCAGAAACTGGGATGTGCAAACAAGTGAAGCCCCATCTGCGGGATGCAGCCAACATGTGAAACCATGCCACCTCTGGTCTTCAGAAAAACTTGTCTCCACTGAACCGGTCCCTAGTGCCTAAAAGGTTGGGGGCTGCTGTCCTAATGCATATCCTACACAGAAAGTAGTTTGAGAAAGCACTGGGATCACACGCCCATCTCTAATAGCTTAATCAAATAGATCATTTTCATTTGGGTACAGATCCTTTAATCCAACACTCCACTTTCTTCCTCATATAAAAACTTAGATGTTTCATAATGACTAAAGGATAGAGTCAGAGAAAAGGAAAATGAGTAAAAGATATAGCCAGGCTAAAGGAAATAGGCAGATAAATGACTGAAGCCTGGAAAACGGGCCCCTTGTCAGTCAACAAGAGGGCTGATTTATTACTAAGTTAGGTACTTAGGGGCCAGGGGCTCAGCAGTCCAAGAAAAGAACAATCAAGGACTTAATAGCTGGCCATTGACACACACACACAGACACACACACACACACACACACACACACCACAATTAACAACAAAAGCCACATACAACCAGGCACTCCATAAATACTGTGCACAGAACAGCCCAGTACACACATTCTATACAGAGAGAAGTTCCCTGAAGATGGGTTCCAGCACAAGTCCGAAGCTTGGAAGAATAAACTTCTGGTCCCAGTGACCGACTCAGATCGATCTTAACAGATAAAAAGATAATCAGAGTTGGAAGGGACCTTGTAGGTCATCTAGTCCAACCCCCTACACCATTTCTTTCTCTTCTTGAAAGTCTCAAGTGATGATGCTCCCACAACTTCCGAGGGCAAGCCGTTCCATTGGTTGATCCATTGGAAGACATCCATTCTCTCTCTTTAACTCCTAAGCCCCTTCTGAAGTAGTCCCTGATTCTGCCCACACTGAAGAGTAGACTGTATAAAGTGTAGAGCAAGTTTGATGTATTTTTTATTTATATCTATAGCAAAGAAGGTTGGGATTCTTTTTCTATTTTTTTTCTTTTTTTCCCTTCTTTCTTTCTTGTATTTTTATCTTTCCTCTTTCTTGGGCTTCTCCTACCCTTCTGTTTATCTTTTAACTTCATTTTTTCCTGAAAATCAATAAAGATGAGTAAAATTAGTTTATGGATGAGACATAAAATATGCGAAGAGGAGATATTTTGTTGAAGTACCAGAGAGGATGATAAGTTATTAAGATTGTACTTGATGGAGGGGAAAGTCATTTCTTTATGTCTTCTTTTTCTTTAGTTTTTTCCTTTTTCTCTGTATTTTTTTTAACTTTTTAATATTTTCTTCATTTAGCTTTGTATCTGAAAACTTTAATAAAAATTATTATTTAAAATATGAACATCTAGCCTACCCAAACACTGTTGATGCTTAACCTATATTAGTTCATACTAGGTTCATTATGTCCTACATTATAAATCTTTAATCAAGATTTGACAACTATAATTAAAATAACGAAAATATATTACCGAAACAAGATGGTAGAGTTGAATTCTTCCATATAATCAATACTCATAAAAGTCTCTGGAGATATTTATTTTCACAATTTTATAAATATTTATGTAAAAGATCTATTATTCTTCCTACCAGCAGCCTAGAATTGTAAACAAGCTACAGAGAAGAGCCAAGCCCAATCTTAGAGTAAACCATGATTTTAAAGGACCTTTATAAATTGCCCCCATGATATTAAGAATTTCTCAAAACTTTTTGTGAAGCCTTCTGTGTTAAACCACTTTGGAACTTTCACTCAGTTTCTGATGTTCTCCTTGCTAGCTTCTGAAACTCACATTGATTTTCTTAAAGTTTGTCCTCAAATAAAGTAAAATAGGTTCATCTCTGAAATTCATGTTCCTGCCAGACACAGTTCCTCTGATATATTGCAACAATACATCAGAGGAAAGCTGGCCTGTTGATCTATTACAGTGATACTACAGTTCCTTAGGGAAGAAGCAAGTTAGAATTCCAACTTTTAAAAAAAGTGAGCCTTCTTTTCAAACATGGTCTACTGCTGGCTAAGGAATTTCACTGTAACATCTCCCCCCCCACCCCCAAACCTCTAGCTGAAACCATATCAGATTGCAAGGTGGACATTTCAAAGAACATGCTCTTTATTGGCACAAATTTAGTGCAGCTTTTGTTACTGGGAATGTAGCCAGATACTCTTCATAAATTCTTCAAAGCCAAGCCTTTTAAGCTGAAAGTAGGCCAAAGTCACTTAGAAGATGATGGAATAAAATTCTACCAAAAAGAAGTGAAAGAGAGCAGAAGAAATGGAGCTGTTCTAATATGCACATATTGTTATAATGTGTTAGCTTCTGTGCGACCAAAGATTCAGGTTCCTAGCTAGTGCGAAAGCCAAGGGATGTATATCAGGTCACAAAAGTTTTCTCCTGCAAACATCCATGGAAACATGGAAAGAGTTTGAAATAAGTTAGCATCACTTGAGTGATAGTGGTTGGAGGAATATAAGGGAGGAATATAATAGAAGCAAGCTGGAAAGACTAATAAGAAGATAAAAGGGAGAAAATGCAGACCTTTTCTTCTTGCAGCACTCTGTCCAATTGAGGTTCCTTTATTTATTTATTTATTTTTGTTTTTTTTGGCAGTTAACAGATAAGACAGCCCCTTCGGAGGCTCAAAGCAATCAGGATTATAGGCAGGCAATTCTCATCCAAGGGAAGAAAGAAAGACTGAGCACTTAACTGGGGAGAGAAACTTTTAGGCCTTTGACTGAGAAAGGTTTAAGCCATGAGGTGTCCTGAGAAAGACTCCCAGTAGTGGGATCCTGCCTTAGTCGCTACCGGTTTGGTGGGTGATTGCGTGTGCACACATGCGCCCCTAGCGCGTGCCCCTAACAAGCCAATCAGCTGAGAGGATGAAGAAATGAAAAGCTAAGAGTGAGCCTCCCACCCCCCCATGCGCCTTTTGGTCTTTTATCCTCTCAGCTGATAGTTGGAGGCCTTTTTCCCCCTCCTCTGAGCTGATCGGAGGCTGTTTTAAACTACCAGTTCATGGGTAGTGATTTTTACTACAGGTTCAGCTGAACTGGGCTGAACCGGTAGCATACCATGACTGAAGACTCTGGAGGGAATAGATATAACAAATAAAGAGGGATCAAACAGCCAGAGGTAGAGGAGAATGAGGCAAACGACTTTTGCAGACCTAGCTGATACTCTGGACACTTGCAATGGCAGCAAGGAGGGAGGCATGGGACAGTCTATATGGTAAAGTAGATAGAGTTGCTTCAAAGTTTGCTCAGTCAGTTAAACATGAAAGTCTCAGATAATCTCTAGGTTCTTAGAAAGCCTTTCTGCCAGATGAAAAGGGGATTCATCTCAACACATCCAATAGCTTAGTATTCCTTCATGTCAGTCTTGTACCTATGTGATACTGTCTATATAGCTGTGTGGTTTCTGTTTCTTTATTTTAAGAAAATGCTATGTACAACTTGTATCTAGAGGTTTGTTTTTATTGACAAGGAACGACACACACACACACACACACACACATATCCCCCTTCTTAGTAACTCAGCTCCAGGCTTTGTTTAAAGCAACTCACAACAATACTGAAGAAATCCTTACTTAGGGTTCCTGAGAGATCCAGCTTTGAACACAGCAGAATTTCTGCACTAAGCAGTGGCTACAAACAAATTTATTTTCAATCGTTCTCATTCAGTGTGATAAAAGAAAAAAGAAAACACGGTTGTTTTGTTTTCTAAAGAAAAGAACATTGTGGATCTTTCTCAAGAGTCTTGCATTTTGATTTGTTACATGGTGACCAAGGAACAGCTATATCTTCTCTGTTGAAATACATATTGCTGGCCGATCTGTTTCGTGAAATCATGTTGTTCTTGTTATTAAGATATATAAGGCCACTCACTAAAAGAGTCAAGATGGTGTGCAGAATTAAAGACATCATAATATACATCCAAATACTGAAAACTGAGTGCTTTGGAGAAATACACAAACAATAAAAGTCAACCATTCATCTTTAATTCGCCGAGACCGCAAATTACCTTCGTTTCTACCCTGCCAGCAAACCCAAGTCTTTCAAACTTAATATATCTTGGAAAGCCTGATATTCCGGAGTGATGGCAGAGAAGGTATGTTCCCAGGGTCCCACAAGATGGCATCATTTAGAATTGGAAGCCAGAATATGACCATTCTGCTGGACTTTATAAGATGGATGGATCCTGGGGAAAAGTGGTCCCACTTAAACAAGCCATGACAAGTTTTATGGATGATGATCAGCACCTTGAACTGCACCCAAAACTTAACTGATAACCAGTGCAGCTTGGAAAGTAGGGGTAGCACATGGGTATGCCAAGATGTGCCCATAACTGCTTGCACAACTTCATTCTGTAGTTTCTCAGGGCAGACCCACGTAAATCAAATCACAATAATCCAGATACAACTCAGAATCTAGTCTGTTTTTGATTTTTCCTCCCAAATAGAAAACGGTTTGTGCAATTGTTCTCTGCATCCCCTTTTCATTGGTTCAGAAGTTATTTGATTCAAAGCTTTTAGAACACTGGTTTATTCAGTAGCATTTTTGCTTTGCTGGTTCATTTTTTAAAAAGAATTTTTCACAGTACATAGACTCTACCCTGTTTCTTCTTTTCAACTTTACTTACAAAAATTGAGAAAGGCTTTGCAATTGCAATTGTAGTCTAGATTTAAACAATTAAAGAACAACCAGAAAGCAATGTGGTGACTCACTATATGTACTTTTTATTTCTTTTAAAATTTATGCCACAGTGCCCCTCAATAGCCTGAACATGTGGATAGCATTGGAACAAAATAGAGTCCCTCATTTACTAAAGGACAAAAATGATTTATGGAAAGGAAACTCATGGGGGCTTCTGAAAGTTAATGCCATAGGACAATTATTTCTATCAATAAAGGAGAATTATATCTATCTTTTGTTCAAGGGAACACCTCATCTGAAACATTTTAAAGGACTCTATTTTTGTATTATCTTTAATGCTTGACTATGTTTGACAATACATTGGCACTGGTAAGAAACTTTACATAAAGAATTGGCAAAGATCTGTAAAGTTCCCTGCTACACCTACAAGTAATCCTCAACTTACAACTGCTCATTTAGTGACCTTTTGAAGTTACAACAGCACTGAAAAAACTGACCATTTTTCCCATTATGACCATTCCAGCATCTATATGGTCACTTGATCAAAATTTGGATGCTTGATCTCAGGGGGATCATGTGATCCCCTTTTGCAACCTTCCAACAAGCACAGTCAATGGGGATTCCAGATTCACTCAACAACCATGTGAACTAACTTAACAACTGCAGTGGTTCACCTAACAACTGTGGCAAGAAAGGTCATAAAATGGGACAAAACTCACTCGACAACTATCTTGCTTAGCAATGGAAATTTCGGGCTCAGTTGTGGTTATAGTCTGAGAACTATCTATATTTAAATTAGAAAAATAAATGGCAAATCAAAGATTTAATTCAAAGAATTTCTTTTCCCCCAAAGAATCTCCATAAGCTCCAAAAGCATTCTTAGGAAATCAAAACAATAGGTAGAGCCCAGTAGTTACTTTGGATATGAGTTGGAAGGAAAGAGAGAGAGAGAAGCTGAGAGTTCGGGAAAAAAGGAAACATTCTTGCTGGTGGCTGGCACCAGTTTCATCCATTTTCTTTCTAGTAAGTAGGCGATTTTATAAATGGCCATTTTGTGGCTGCTGTCCAAAAATGCATCACTCTGCTGTATACTAATAGTGGGTATAAAGAATAAGGGCAGACTTGGAAAGGAGGCTTTCACAAAAGTACAGTAAAAGTTGGGACGAGAGTGGGAAATGGAATTTAAAGAGGAGAAAAATGGAATATCCTCAGTGGGTAGAGAGAATGGAAACAACTGGCCAGGAATAGTGAAAAGCTGAAAGGAATGTAGTGAGGTATGCCGGAAGAGAGATGGCTTGTTGGAACTCTTATTGAGTAGGGCAGATAGTGGCCTTCTCTTTACAATCTCCCAAGTTTAATGTGCCATTCCTCAAATGACTTTCGATTCTGCTATTTGACAGCTGGCCCGGACTACTGAAAAGGGCATGGCTAAGTGAGCAAATTCCACTTTCCCTTCCACTGAACTGAACAAATCCCCTTTTTCTGAAAAAGCATATATAACAGACCAATAATT
>NW_020769379.1:1514961-1529782 GCF_900518735.1 Pseudonaja textilis
TCTGTTATATATGCTTTTTCAGAAAAAGGGGATTTGTTTAGTTCAGTGGAAGGGAAAGTGGAAAATGCTCACTTAGCCATGCCTTTTTCAGTTGTCCAGGCCAGCTGTCAAATAGTAGAATTGAAAGCATTCAATTGAATTGTAAATCACATGATTTCAGGGCATTTGGATCCAGTCATAACTACGAACAGGTTGCCAAGCATCAATAAGGCACGCGCGCGCGCGCACACACACACACACACCATGGTCATGGAAGGGGGGGATGCATTTTGGGCACTTGGCAATCTGTTTGTACTTATGTCTGGCTGCCAACTGTCCTGCAATTATGTGATTGCCATTTACAATTTTCTCTGCCAGCTTTCCCAGAAAGTCATTGGGGAAGCCAGCAGAGAAGGTTACAAGTTGTTGCCACCTGCCATCTTGTCTCTGGCAACTGACTAAAATAGCTATTGACCAAGATGTGCAGAAACAAACCTTAAATCATGAAGACTTAGGTTCCATTTCTTCACCCTGCAGAAGGATGTTAGCTCTTGTGCATGGAACTGGTGCAACTGACTGTGGAGTCAAAACCAAAGTTTTTTTAAAAAAAAATCAGGAAGAACTGAGCTTCATTTCTGCAACCCATTGGAGGAGATTTCTTCTGTGTATGGAGGAAAGCTGAAATCTTTCCATGGGATGAAGAAATGAAACTTGAATCATGAAGATCTAAGCTACATTTCTGTACCCAGAAGAAAGATATTTCTCCAGAGGGTGGAGAAATGAAGCTTAAATCCTGATGGTCACAGCTCTATTTCTGCACCCCACTGGAAGAGTTCCCTTCTGTTCATGGAACAGAGCTGAACTCATTCTGCAGGGTGCCAAAATGGAACCTAAGATGATTCTTCTAAATACATCATGTCCAGGAGGCCTCAACTAGTTTCTGTGCCCACACTGCATGTAAATAGCAGGAGCCTTCCAAACAATCATGCGAATGGTGCCCACTTGGAGAATAGTGTGAGGTAGCCCATGTGGGAAGACTGTGCCTCACATTGGCTGGGCATTCCTGACAACTGCAGTGCAAAGGTAAGTTGGAACAATTTACTTGTACTGCTGTGCCCTGTAGTTGGTCAAAATCTACTAGACTTCCCCACACTTTTCTTGATGATCCATGTGATCACTTAATGACTGCAACTGGAAGAGCAGTAGTTGAGCTAAGTGTCATGTGGGTGTCTTGCTTAACAACTGCTTCACTCAAAAACAAAGATTCCAGGCACAATTGTTGAGGACTACCTGTACTTTACTAAGCTTCTTGAAATAGCTGAGGTCAACAACAGTTAATTGAAAGCTATGAATAGCTCTCAATAACTTTGGGTGACTGCTGTGGACATCATCAGCACATTTTCTTATTCCTTGTAATTCCATTGAGTTCTTGAATTTCCAGAAGTCTATTTACCACCTGGATATTTCATGCCTACCTTCCCCAATGCTGTAAAGCTTTCCAGCACCCCATAATTAGTAACTGGTGGTTTGCTAGAAAAACCAGTGGTGGTATGCTTACTGGTTCAGACTAGCTTGGCCAAACCAAATGGTAGTAGAAAAAGTCTCCAATGATCAGCTGAGAGGAGGAGGGGTGGGAATGACAATAAGCTGAGAGGAGAAATAAGAGAAAAGCACAGGATAGCGCCCCTGCGCTTTTCTCTTCTTTATCCTCTGAGCTGACTGGTGCTGCAGGTCTCAGCCGGTGTGGGGAAAGCTGCGTGCTGGCATTAGGCAAAGCACGCCCAACAAGCCACGCCCACCAAACCGATGGTAAAACAATTTGAATCCCACCACTGTAGAAAAACCCTTGGCCTGAGGAAGACAAGCTTCTTTACATGTACTCTTCCTCAACAAGTGTCCGTGCATATCTATGCATGTTCTTGACTCATCATCTTGTCCTTTTTGTAGTTCTCAGGTTGTCAATTCTGGGCTTAGACGAGATTTCTAAAATCTTCAAATTTCTTTTTGCGAAAGCATCTGAAGAAGACAAAACTGGTGCTGATTGGTAATCTTCGCAGTTCTTACACAGTTAAGAAATTCACCATGTAGAGGCCAAGTGGATGCCAAAGAGATCTGATTAACTTTTGCAAATGTTTGTGAGAAAGGATGGACATATGGTGCACACTGATGATGTCTCAATCAAATCAACAAATCGGATTTGTAAGTCTGATTTGGGATTTGGGTCTATTACACCTGGGCAAATCAGGGATGACTGATATGATTTAATAGTACATTATGTATGTTTTTCCTGAAATTTATACCAGTTAGTGACTTGGTATTCTTCACTGTAAGATAACAGCATCTCACAAAAACAAAGGAACTTTTTTCTGCCCCATAAAAAATGGTATTTTGTACAGGTTGCAAGGTAAAAAATTAAACAATACCCCTACAGGTATACATGATGAGTTATTATTTTTATTAGAATTAAAATGCCCTCAATAACCGAAGAGATATTTCATTAACTCACAAAAAACATCTATTGGCATTTTTAACATCTGTTAGATACCTATTCATGCTAGTGACAATGTTCTGAAGTATTTGCCAAATATTTAATGAACAAGCTGCTTTGCATAATCAAATAATTGGGGGAATATGATTAGAAATTTGGGGTTGTCCCCAAACCTAATTGCAAGATCAAAGTTAAATAGATTTTTCAAGATCCCAACTTTACTTTCCATATCTTGGTTAAAAAGAATTGGGAGTCGGAATATCCTTTCTTCTTCTGTTCAATTGGGTTCAATTCCTGGAGACTGCCTGCCCAAGACCCTGCAGTTTTCTTGGCATGGTTTTTCAGAAGTGGCTTGTCATTCCCTCCTTTCTAGGCCTAAGAGAGTGACTGGCCCAAGGTCACCAGCTGGCAAATGTTTATTTATTTGTTTTGGCATGTGACTGTAAAATGCATGTGGTGTGTTTTCGAGGTGTCCTTGAAAGCTTATACAATTGAAATTATTGGTAATGATTAAGTTTAGCTTGAGTCAAACTTAATTCTGGCTCTCTGAATCATCAAAACCATGGAGTTATCTTGGGAACATTATAATGGTTTGATATTGCCTTCTTCTGGTATCCTTTTAAAATATTTTGTTAAAGGTTTTAATTTTTAAAAATATTGAATTAATTATTTTCCCCTTTCTAGGTCCTGCACTTCTGACATGAGATGAGAGTAATTTTAACTGGCCAGACATGTATGAAAACTGGAGACCAATTATTCTTAGGCTTTCACAATTCTCTGAATTTTGAGCTTGAAGGTCCCACACCATAAGTGGTTGATCGGTCAGTCTATCTGTCTGTCTGTCTGTCTCTCTCTCTCTCTCTCTCTCTCTCTATCCCCCCTCCTATCTATCTATCTATCTATCTATCTATCTATCTATCTATCTATCTATCTATCTATCTATCATCTATCTATCTATCTATCTCTATCTATCATCTATCTGTCATCTATATTTTAATGTATCTTTTTCCAAAGTAACTTATTTTGGAAACTGTAAAATAGGAAATGTTCCTGCATATTATCCATATCCAAAGAAAATCCATGTGAGGCAAAGAGAGAAATATTATAAATTGTTGTGATGTTAAGCATTTTCCTTATTTTTAAGATTACAATCTGCCTTTCATTTACAAGGTTACAATTTTTACAATTCACATAATTGTACATAGTATGTATATTTATTAGAGTATGAAGTATAGTGAATATAAGCAACTTCTATTAAAACATAAACTTAGTCTGGGGAAACAGGAAAGCACGGGAGGGAAATTCAAGGTTTCAATGCTTTGACTTTCACTGGTAATAGCACTAGCACTTGGACTTATATACTGTTTCACAGTGCTTTATAACCCTCTATAAATTGTTTATGTAGTCAGCATGTTGCCCCTAACAATCTGGGTCCTCATTTTACTGACCTTGGAAGAATGGAAGGCTGAGTCACCCTTGAGCCATTTAGAATCATACTCCTGGAGTGAGCAGTGAGTTAGCCTGCAGTACTGCATTCTGACCACTACACCCCCATGTTATAAGAGGGAAGGAAGGAGAAATGCTGGTAGACTGAAGATACTGTTATTATACCCCACATCAGTACAGTCGATTTCTAGTGTTTCTACTGGTCTGTGTTTCCTGACTTGGACTACTTCAAAGGACTACTATCAATCTTGAACATCTCTGAGGAAAATCAGGTGAGGAAACGAATACCGTAAGAAATGCTAAAACACTAGTATTTTGATGTAGGGTAGTAACAGTATTTTCAAAGCCTGACACTTAGGCAAAATAATAAATGTTAATGACAAAAATACCTATTTGCTAATATGGAGCCAAAGTTTCTTTTCTGTTACTGATATTCCCTCTTCTCGGGTGCCTTCTTTTTCAAAATGGAACTCACACCCTGCTGTGGAATGGCTTCCCTGCTGTTTTCAGAAATAGTTACTTTGAGTTGTCAATAACAAAATTACTTGACCTACCAAATAAAAGATTTTCTGAGTAAAAGAGAAAATAAAATAAAATAGACAGAGAGTAAGAGAGAGAGAGATAGAGAGAGAGAGAGCAAGTCACATTTTAAAGTTGTTTTCAAAAGTAATAACTGTATTCTATTCTTAGGATTAGCAACAGGTGGCTATTAAAATTGACAAGCCAGTTGTCAATGATGGTATCCAATTCTTGGCACCATAATTTAACTGTTGTGTGGGAATGTCTGGTAGTGAGTAAACCTCATTTGGTGTTGTCTATATCCTTCATTAAGTTGAAAAACATGGTCAGAAGTTATTATTTACCTTGCTGTTTATCAGTGCATATAACTGAATCTCATACAGCTGCCACTGTTTAAAATATTATTGTGGGTCATTAGTTACTTTGGAATCTCTCAGATCTGTATCGGTGAGCGTACTATCCATACATAGAAATTCTAGTTTAATAATCCCATAAAGTGATCTGCTACAGGTATAATATTATATTCACCTCATTTACATTTACACACATACACACAGCACACTTTGATTTTACTGTTATTCAATTCAAAATATATAAGGATCATCTCTTTATTTTGTTGTTGTTGCTTTATTTAAAGTTTATTTTAAAAAATAATATTATTCTGACTTAGCAAATCCAAAAGGCTATGTTGTCATCTCAATTTCTTAAATTGCATATGTATCTCTATTCCTTGAATCAGAACTATAAGCAAAGTCCTTTGTGGTGGAAAGTCCTCTTTTTAAAAAAAGATGAAATAAATCAGTTTCAACTTAAATAACCTACCCAGAAAGAAACTCTTGAATTGATGGTAATTATTATTTTCGTGGTCCTCCTTTCGTCCTGACTCAGGCACTACAGAGGCCAAATTAAAGGAAAAGGCAGGGAAGTCAGTATTCATGCACTTTGTGATGACAGACAAATGTACCAATGCAGATTTGAAGGGGAGAAGTTGCTTTGGGGCACACAGGACTAACTAGAAGGAGTACTTGCCAGCATCTCCTTAAATCAATAGTGCCTTTTCCTGGGATTACGTGAGAAAAGATGTATTTGTTTGGAGTTGTTAATTGGTGCTGCATGCATGAGCTCCAAAGTACTCAATTCCCTTTTAACTTGACGCTGTGAACAACCCTACTATGTCATGTGCATGTTGTGTACAAACGTTTGGAAACCCACTACTGGAGTTATCCCTCAGCAAGTTGGCCATTGTGAGATGGCCATGGCGAGTTGGCTGCAGTGAGTTCGCTGTAGCAAGTTGTCCCATTCCAATGATCCTGGAGACAATCCTTAAAGTTAAAATCTTTAAAAAGTTAGAATTACAGTAATAATACTTGGGAAAGCTCAGATACTCTGAAGAATTATAAGAAATTTCAAGACATAAAATTAAACTTGCTACAGAAATTACGTTGATACATAAAACCGGGCTCGATTTAGCATGTCCTTTTTCTGGAGTCAAACACATTTTTAAAGTCAGTGGCTCTTTTCTTCTTACTTCCATAACTACTGAAAAAGAATACTATTATTCAGAAACAGTTTGACATTGGGTATAAAGCATTGACCTATAACCAGGGAGATCTGAATTCAAATCCTTATTCAACCCTGAAATCCCTTTAGGTCAGGAATATTATTGCAAGGCTAAATCAGATTTGCTGTCAGGGCATAAATGAAGGTGGGGTCATATATTTATGTTTAAGGTTACTTGAGAGAAGAAAAAGTTAAACAGAAATTCTTTGTGCTTTACTATAGTCTCAGTGTAATGTATCTGGGGGCAATTTCCAGGGCTAATAGATTGGATTTATAGTTTGCCTCACAATTGGCAAAATGTTCAAGTCTGCAGTTAAATTCTGCTGAAAATAATTTTCTTCAGTCCTATCACCAATCAAGAGCAGATGGATTGGAAGAAAAAAAAAAACAACCAGAATCACTTCTTTCTTTGTTCTCCAACAAACCTTTGATGGATAAAAGATACTGTTCTACTATCAGGTGAGGAAAAAATGAATATTTACAGCAGAGGGGGCATGCATAAGCGCACCAACATGCCTACCGTCCCTGTCCTATTGTTTCTTTTATTTTTTTATATGGATTCATTTCATGTATTCATAACTATGTTTATCCTGATACTTATTATCTTGTAAGTGATTGACAAATCAAAAAATAAATAAAATAAATAACAATTTTTCAATAACAATAATTTTGAAGTAAAAAATAAAGACTTCTGAGCAATTTGCCAGTAATTGACAAAATGTATATATAAAAGAATATGCTAACTGCAATAGCAGTTAATGTATATATCACTCCACAGAGCTTTAAAGCACTCTCTGAGCATTTTATGCTCTCAGTTTAACAACCGGTTTGGTGAGCATGTGCTTTGCATGTGCTTGCGCGCTTAAGGTGCTTGCACTGAAGATAAGCATTTAGAAACTCAGCTGCTTACCTTCCAAGTCAGCACCGATGAGTAGAACAGCGAAGGTGGAAAATCAGTTGTGCGAGTGAGATGAGCTACAAAGCAGGATATAAAAGACAGAATAGGGCAGGGCCAACTGATAGTTGGAACTACCAGTTTGCCTGAACCGGTCTGAATCGGCAGCATCCCACCACTGAAGTAGACTCCACATAGGAATAGCAGTCTAGTATTGAACTGAGCATTTACTTGATCTCTGCAACCCCACCTTAATTACATGTTTCCCCAACAATTGCTATCCTTCAAATGTATATAATTAGTCACCCTTTGGATAAATGAGGGAATTTAAGGCAAGATTACTGTCTTTGATGTCACCTCCATGATCTATATAACATGTAGTTCTCCCCTCAGCAAAAGTGTTTTTTCATTATACTGACTGGAGAATTCTGGTAGTTGAAGTCATCCATCTTGAAGTTTCCAAAATTGAAAGACTTTTCTCTGATGTATCTTCCTCTCTCCTCCAAAAGAGTCTGAATAATAATAATAATAATAATTAATTATTAATTATTATTATTATTATTATTATTATTGTTGTTGTTGTTGTTGTTTTGTTGTTGTTTTTGTTGTTTTGTTGTTGTTGTTGTTGATCGCACAGTCATCCAGATATTCAGAATGGTTTGGCATTTTTGTCTACCTATTTACCTATTGGCAAATCTGGATGTTTGATAGTGTTACAGATATTTCTGCAGAATGGAAGCTGTTCTAAGTAAAGCTGCCTTCTGCAATTGACTGATGGCAAATTTGTCAATGGTTTTCAAGTGGACTGCACCCAAAACAACCTTTGTTTGCCTTTGCCATAGTCATTCTATTTCTATTTGTAGGTCTTTGTATTTTGTTATCTTCTGCAGTTCTTTGTCTTCTATTCTGCTGTCTCCAGGCACTGCCACATCCACTATCCAGACTTTTTTGTCTTTCTTATCGACAACTGTGGTGTTATGTGGCTGGTGCCTGTCTGTCTGAATTCTGAAGTTCAGAGCAATTTAATTTTTTCATTTTCTATGACTTTTTCTATTTTATGGTCCCACCAGTTCTTGCTTACATGCAAATGATATTTCTTGCAGATCTTCCAATGCACCATTGTTGCTACTCAGTTTGTGCAATCTTCTTGCAGCAACTTACCAGGTAGTCCACTGTTTTTTCAGCTTCTTTGCATACGCGGCACTTACTGTCTGATTCTGTCTTCTCAATTCTGTCTTTATATACATTTGTCCTTAAGGCTTGGTCTTGCACAGCCAGTATTAATCCTTTGGTCTCTTTCTTTAACTTTCCTGCTCTTAGCCATTGCCAGGTCTTGTTATTATCTGCTTTCCCTGCTATTTTTTTTTAATGGACTGGCCATGTAGTGCTTTGTCTTCCCATGCCTCCATTCTGTTCTTCATTTAGTCTTTCTTGTAGGCCAGTTTAGTCTCTCTCGTAGTCAGCAAGCCTTCCTGGCATATTAACTTCATTATTGCCATTATTACCATTATCATTACTAAAGTTACCAGTGACTGAACATTTTTCAAGTCAATTAAAATAGGAAAAGACAATAAAAACAACAAAAACCCAAACAGGATAGAGCTGGCAGATTAACAAACTGGGTGGGTGGGTGGAAATGAAAAGTCATAAAAAGAGGAGGCTTCATTCATCCCCATCAGAGACTTGGAAGACAAGCCAGGTCTTCAGCACCTTTCAACAGATGGCAACATTGGACCCTTCTCTGCTGTAACAAAGAAGATGCACTTCCAGGTTCTCAATAGATGGTTTTGATTAATTGAAGGGACCTGGAAAGTGCCAACCTTGCAAATTCAAATAATCTGGGTGAAATACTATGGTAAAACAAGTGAGATATAGATATAAAGAGAAGATGCTGCAACTTAATTATATCCTAACATTTTACCACTTTTATTTTAATAACACTGAAGTTGATCCTAAAATGATTGATCCATTCAACAAATAGCAGACTAAATGAGATGACACTACATATTTATCAAGCTTTTGTAGCCAACAACAAAATATATTTGGCAGTTCAGCTGCTTCCACATCCAAGATAATATCTCAATGGAATTCATCGTAATGGAGCACCATAAACCTGTCAGTGGTATGTGGGTACAAAAGTAGAATTTCTTGCCATAATCTCCCCTGATCATTGGAAGTACTAGAATTCCCATTGACTTTTCTGGTTTAGAATTTCACTGGAGATGAATTCTGACAAGCTTTATTAAGTAATAAATCTTAGCATTGAAGCTTTTCCTCCTCCTTTGACAGTCTTCATAAAACCTTGGATGTGTTTACTTTTTCTTTTTAAGGAACCTAGCATCTTTCAGAATTGTAGAGAGTGTATTTAATTGATGAAAGTTTGATTATTTTATTAAAATTTCCCCAGTTTTAAAGCAAGTTAGGTTTTCAAAAGCTATTTTTCTCTGCAGAGAAGGAATCTTTGAAATTTTCAAAGACCAAATTGTTCTGCTTCCCTGCAAACCATTTTTGAAACTGTAGGAAGTTTCTAAATCACTTTGAGAGTTGGCTCAGTTTTCTGCAGTTGGAAAAACAAATAACAGAATTGTAATTCTTACTGAATATAACGGAGTCCAGTAACCTGTCTAATGTCATTTAGTACATGCTCAGAACTACTTTTTGAACCCAATTTAAGGGAGGGGGAAAGTAAAGACACACTTTTGGGGAATTTTTCATTCCCGTGGCAAGTGATAAGTATTAGGTTTAGATTTTATGGTGATACCATGGTGTTGTTTTAAAGAGTTGTTTGTAAAAAGCAGAACATTGGTGACATTGAATTCAGAATTTAAGTCAACAAGTTGCACATTTGTATGCAAATCATGCTGCATCTAGTATAAAGGGGAGATCTTTACCAGTATCTTTAATAGAAACATAATCAATAGATTGGAGCCCTATGTATCTCAAAGTGGAAATTAGGACATGTTTTCTTCATAGAACATAGAGTAATATTATATTGTATTGTTTATTTAATTGAATAGTCATAAGACCTTATCAATAACATAATGTAAATATATAACAAGACAGAATACAGATAAGTTAGATATATAAGAATACAGTAATAAAAACATATGTGGAAAACCAGGAAGTCAGAAATCAGATAATAGATCATCCTTGCAAGATACACCAATTTGTTCAATATATTGTGTTCTTTGGACCACTGCCTTAATTATAAACTTAGCAGACCTACAAACGATGTGTACATTAGAGACCCGGAAGAAATATAACAATCTGTGGTTTGATTCCCAGTGGGCTGTTCTTTCCAGTAGAAATGATAAATATTTAAGCCTAATGGGGGCATATATTTGGCAGTTGAGCAAGATGTGGGAAATACCTTCAATGGCAGATGAACCACATAAGCAGGTTCTCTCGTGGTATGGTACATGGTGGAAGCGCCCATGTCTAGACATGGAATCCAGTAACTCAAATCTGGCTCTGGTATAGGCTCTTCTCTGTAATTGTAGCCTACCCATTGAAAGGTATTTTTCAGGTTGGAAGATGTTTTTATTCTTAGCCAACCATCTTATAGATCTGTTTTTTGCTAATAATTCCATGTCAGTCTGGGCACTAATATCCAAGACTCTCTGTTTAAAAATTTCCCTTGCCTGGGAAGCCCTTGACAATAAATATTGGGTAGAAAACCCATGTCTTAAGATGGCTCTGTGGAGTTGACTGGCCCAGGAGTTAAATTGGAACTTATTTAACTGTTCAGTTAGGCATAGTTTGGGAAGTCTACCCGAATCCATTGATTGTTTCTTTAGCCAGTATGTAAATGTTTTAATTATTAAGTGGCTATGTAAGGAGTGGATACCCAATTCCGCTCTGACTGCTGAAGCAGAAGTGTTCTTATCAGTCCCCAATAAGTGTCTTAAAAAGCGGGTCTGTGTTTGTTCAAGTGGGGAGGCTTTATTTAAACCCCACAGTTCTGCACCATATGTCAGCATTGGAACTATTTTTGCCCTAAATCCTTTCAACATAGGGGTCAAAGTTGTGGTGGTCAGGCACTTGAAAATGAGACGCAGGGAAACGTCTGAGCAAATGCCAGCTCTGAGCGAACTCAGGCAGCAGTATTTATTGAAGATTCAGAAAACAAATGACCTTGACAAGATAATAACATACAGGCACAGAAAGTCCCGCTGACGAAAGTCCTTGCTGTATACCTATAATTATCACCTATTTCCCTGTGTACCTATAATTATCACCTATTTCCCTGTGTACCTATAATTATCACCTATTTCCCTGTTCCTTCTAAGCCTGCAGATAACAGGATAAGACACTCCTGCGTAAAAGTACTCCTACTCTCACTAGGAATGCCTGCATATCCTTATCTTTATGGCTGTACAAAGGACTTACAGAAAATGATTAATAACATATGTTACCACATTCCCTCCTTTTTTATTTATTCAAAGATAGGGGGTGTTTTAGTGGCATAGTACACAGTTCCCTCGCGACCTGGTCTCATATGTCGAAAAGCTGAGGTACACATTTGTAATAGATTAGGAATACATTGAATAAAACAACATAACATAATAAGTATAGCAACAATTATTACAACTGATTGAAGCAATAAACGTAACCTTGAGCTGTCAGGAAGCCAATCCCATACCAAAGCCCAAAGTGACTTATTGAAGCCATCTTTTCCTGCTTCGTGTTCAGCTATGCGGTCTTCCATATCATGAACAGTTCTTGTAATGTTGGGCTCATAATTATGTATAAAAACACAACAATGTGAATGAATTAAAGCACAAACTCCTCCTTTGGCAGCTAACATTATGTCTAAAGCATAACGATTTTGTAACCCTCCAATTTATAGATGACAGGAATTACAAAACCTATAGTACATACTTAATTTAGTACTGGTTTGCTCATTCAAAGGAACACCATGTAACAAAACTCCACCTTTTCCAGACCCAGGTACATGCATACAAAGCCAACAATTAGTAACATTTAAACCCTTAGCCGCAATCTGAATGTCCTTGATATAGGAATTTTCTTTCCATAAATTATCTCCAAGGTCTCTAGTTTCTGAGATAATAACAGCTCTTCGCCTCCGTATTAGAGTCCGTGGAGGCATAAGACGAATGGAAAGAGAGTCTGTATAAGGTAATTTAGGCAACTCCAATTGACACCGATATTGTCCATAGTCTGAAACAGAAACATTAAACAGGATCAGAGTTGTTGCACAGGCTGAAGATATAACATCCTTATCAGGTCCCGAGTAAAGAATGTCCTGATCCTTATGCCAGGACCAATGTGCTGGAAAAATCAAAGGATGCCGCTGTTTGCAGATCAATTTAGTCCGGTTCCCCAGAGGAACCTGCTGCATACAAGTTGGTAACCTCAGATAAGCAGTCATCTTTTCCCAGCCTTCACAATGCCACGCCTGGACTGCTGGCATCAAGAGAATCAGGAACCACAGGTACGCCATCCTGCTTCTCCGAAACCTCCTTCACCGGTGCCTGCGAATGATCAGGTCGAACGCACCGACCAGGAACCCAATGAATTTGACCAAGATGTTCGACTGCTGCATAACCACATCCCCACGTAATCAGCTCAGCAGGAACCCATGCCGGATCCGGAAGGAACCGCACCAACACCCGAGGTCTCACCGCATCTGTAGAAGGGGAAGAAAAATGCCTGCTGGCTGCACTCGCAGGGGGGTTACCAGACAAATTTAAAAATTTAAAGTATAACATCCATTTGCCAAATCATTGAAGGTTTCAACCCCCTGGGGTTGACTCCCATAGGGATAGCTGTGCCCTGCCTTGAACAAGTTGGACATTGTTGAATTATGGCAGCAGCTTCTGCAGTAGTAAGCTTGAATTGGTGTGCCAGCGCTTTAGCGTTTTGATGAAAATAACTATGGCTGTCCCATGGCTGGACAGTGAGAACTGAAGTTACAGCACTGTCAGCTTTGGCATTACCTTGTGATAAAATTCCAGACAAATTACTATGACTACGAATGTGGGCAACAAAACATGCATGCACACACTGCTCCAAACATCCTTGCAACAACAAAAGCAATCTTAAAATATTAGGTGATATTCCAGGAGACAAATAGGAACCTGCTACAAAGGGTAACAAAGTATATACATACAAAGAATCCACTATTAGATTAAAAGCCTGATTTTTAAAATTTTGAAAAGCCAAAACTACAGCAGCAAGTTCTGCCTGCTGGGCAGACTTCTGCTCTGATGTCACTTTTGTATGCCAAATTCCAGATTTATCCTTCCAGACACAAGCACCAAAAACTTTCCCTCCATCAGTAAAAACTGTAGGAGCATCTGATATGCCCAATGGTATCCTTTCTTACATTTCGGGCACACTGATTTAGGTCGAACACCCTGTCCCATTAATCTCTTTTTTTGCTGACTTTGACCCCCTCCAGGAGCCCGACATTGTGCTTTAAAATGTCCAGGCTTCCCACAATTGAAACACTTTCCCTTTTGAGCACTTCCTGCTTGCAAAGCCAAAGCTAAGGTCTCCATGTTAAAAGACTGACTCCCAACCTTCCTACATGCATTAATCAAATCTGCGATTTCTCGCTCTCCACTTGCTATAAGTGGATTTAAAATCTTTTTGCAATCTGTGTTAGCTTGTTCTATTGCTAACTTCAAAAGCAATTCTTGCTGGGCGAATTGATTTTCAATTTGTCTTTCAATAGCCAATTTTAATCTGCTAACAAAATTTTCATAGGGTTCATTGTTCCCTTGTTTGATGTTAGTGAAAGTTTTCTCGTCAGCTTCACCGTCAGGGAGAGCCCCCATGGCTTGAAAAATTATTTGTGGGAGAAGAACGAATCCCTCCTCAGGCATACCATCTCTCTGTTGTTCCACTGTTGTATAGTTACCAGCTCCGTAAAGCTGATCTGGGATAACATTTGCTGTTCCCCTCTGGACTGCCAGCTGTCTCCATTTCTGATCTAACACCAAATATTGAGCTGGAGTTAAAATCATATTCAACAGAGCTTTCCAGTCAGCCGGAATCATTTTATTTCCATAACCAACTGCTTCTAACAACGCCTGAGTATATGGCGATCTAACACCATACTCTTTTGCTGCTTGCTTAATTTCCTTTAAAATCCTGAGAGCTAGAGGCTTCCACTCCCGCTGCGGATTCAACGCAGCATCCACGACAATTTCTACTGGATTAAGTTGAACCTCTACTCCAAACTCCACTAAATCATCTCCTGATAACTCCCCTCTATTTTTTGCTTCTTGAATAGCTGCAGTAACTGCATCTACTTGAACTCTCAAAGGTAAACTCTTATCCTCTGATAAAGTATTTCCAGCGCCTGACAGTCCCCCGGATTTATCCGGAGGTGCCGTCGGTGGCAACAAACGTACCGCATGGTAAGGCGGCAAACCTTCTTCGGGGGGTGCTAGGAGCGGTTGTTCATAAGTAGCTAACGCATCCATAACCACCCTCCAGGTTAACAAAATTGAAGAAGGGGCACGAGGTTCTTCGTGCAAAAATTTCCCTATCTTTTTCCAGGACTCTACTTTAATACTACCTCCCTCTGGATATGACTGAATATGTTTCCAAACATACTGTAATAAGTCCTCAATTTCTTTCTTACTTATTGCATGTCCTCTACTATGAATTCCAAACCTAAAACTATTCCCAGTGATCCCTCTCAATTCCCTGATGTGCTCTTTCTGAGCCTTCGAGAGATCTCCCCCCATACTCATGAAAAGAATCTATCTCCGTCCAGCGAAGAAGATGAGGGCCCAGTCGACGTCTGCGACGATGAGTATAGGATGCGGGAAACGTATAGCCTTTCCAAGCTATCACATCGGAACGTATAGCTCTTCCAAACTATCACGTCGGGGTCACCACTTGTGGTGGTCTGGCACTTGAAAATGAGACGCAGGGAAACGTCTGAGCAAATGCCAGCT
>NW_020769379.1:1529792-1575361 GCF_900518735.1 Pseudonaja textilis
CTGTACAAAGGACTTACAGAAAATGATTAATAACATATGTTACCACACAAAGTGCCTGGGTAATTATGGTTAAATAATTTATATAATCTTTTGGTGCTTATCTCAGCTCTTAATGTACTACTTTTAAAGTGATTAAACCAAGATCCTGTATTAGTAAAGACCACTCCTAAGTAGTTGTAAGAATTTACTTGCTCGATTGACTCCCCATTAATCTGCCAATTATATTTCCAACTTTTTGTGCTGAAAACCAATACTTTGGATTTACTTTTATTAATATTTAAGAAATTCAAAGTACAATAGGTATTCAGCTTATACAACAGTCTCCTCAGGCCTATTTGTGAATGAGCCATTAATACCATGTCATCGGCATATAAAAGAGTATTAATAAATTTATCAAGAATCTTTGGCATATGCAAATCTACTGCATGCAGGAATCCTGGTAAATCATTGACATAGAGATTGAAAAGCATTGGGGCTAAAATGCAGCCCTGTCTTACATCAATATTGGTAGGTATGCTCTTAGACAGGGCTCCATTTATGCCAGTACGGATTTTCACATGGGTATTTGAGTAAAGGGCCCTAACCAGAAAAAAGAGTCTGGGCTCCATGTTCAGGTCCACCAGTTTCCTCCACAAAATATTTCTGTTTAATGAATCAAAAGCCGCACTTAGATCAATAAATGCAGTGAATAATTTCTTACCCATTTTTAAATACCTTGTTACCAAGTGATATAATGTGAAACAATTGTCTATGGTAGATCGCTCTGGTCTAAAGCCTGCTTGTTCCTCTGCCAAAAGATTATTCTCCATAACCCAGATTTCAATTTTGCTCAACAAATGCTTTGCATGCATTTTAGCAACAATTCCAATTAGGCTTATTGGTCTGTAATTAATTGGGTTGCCTCTGTCTCCTTTTTTATGTAAGGGAACAATAATGGCCACTTCCCAACCTGCAGGTATGCGGCCAGTATTGTTTATAAAGGTGAATAGCCCTGCTAAAAAAGGCGCCTACCAGTCTACATAAGTCTTAAATAATTTCGGGGGCAAAAAATTTTCACCAGGTGCCTTATTAACTTTTAAGGATTGAATAATGGATTTAATTTCTGAAACAGAAACAGGGGGGCAGATAGGGAGATTTTCTAAAGTTTATAAATCATTGCTTTGGGTATGCATAGAGTCCTGATTGGATTTAAAAATATTAGAATAAAAGTTCTCCCAGGTTGAAGCAGGAATGGGGATATCAAAATAAAATTTACATTCCTTCAATATACCCGAGACAGCATTCCAAAAGAAAGCTGAATTTGACCCTTTTGCCCAAATTTCCAAGTCCGACCATAATTTAGTTCTAAAGGAAGCCTTCTTTGATGCTATCAATTTCTTATAATCATGCCTAATTTTCAACATGTTGCTATAGTTTTTTGAGGTGGGACATCGCTGAACCCTATGCATTGCAGCTCTCAAATATTTTCTACTGTGCAAACAGTCAGAATCAAACCAGCTAACTCCAACTTGTTGGCGGTTTCTTATCGGAAGTTTGACAGTAAGAAATTTCTTCAATGAATGACGTAGATCGTCATAATGGGCCATAATATTATCTGAACCTGAAGATGGATGAGAAATTAAGCTTTTCCAGATCTGAGGTTGTGCAGAATCCCCCAAAATAGATAATGCCACAGTATCAATTTTGGCCCATTTGAGTTTTCTATCCTGTCTCACTTCCAGGTTTGCAAAAAACCTTTTGCTACAGGATGAGTTTCTCCATGTATCTGAACTGCCTTGAAATAAGACTGAAATCCCTCACATGGACTTGTATATCTGCGAACCTCTCAAACTTATCTGTTGAAACAGATATATAATCTGGAACATTACTGGAGTTACTTGAGTGATAAGTAAAAGGATATACAAAACCATAATCCTTACCTCCTATAGTATAGAGATTACAGTTATAAATCATAGAAATCAATTGTGTACCTGCAATATTTCTTTTGTAATCACTAGAATGCCAGGGAGGAATAGTTAGTAAATAATCCTCCAGGAATAACACCAGAATAAACAAAGTTACGTAAAGATGCCCCTACCCTGGCATTAAAGTCTCCTGCCAAAACTAAAGTAACGTTAGGGTGTTGTACATTTAATTTTATAACTGTCTCTTCCAAATTTGCCCAGATATTAGGTGTATGATAAGGGGAGGAGTGAAGAGGGATATATATATTCAGCAATATCAATCCGAAAAAACCATAGAAGAACTTGACAATTAAATGAGAAGCAGAAGCATTACCAAAGCCGAGCTTCTGGGCTTGCCAGCCCAACTCTGCTTTGGCTAAAATTGGCAAGCCTCCGGAGGCCCTTCCTTTAGTCTTGGATTTAACTGCAGGAATAGACCATGAATCAAAGCCAGGCAGATGGATCTGTTCTTCATCCGTGGTCAGCCAGGTCTTCTGAAGGGCTATAAGATCAAAGTTTATCAAGAAATCCTCCAAGTCACCATCCATGGCTCTGGCTTTCCAGCCAGCAATATTCCAGGACAATAGGTGAAAATAATCTACTTGCTTGTCATTTGACATTATAGGGGGGGAATTAATGTGAGCATTGGGAGGGACACCGACATTTTCCAGTCATTCCACGGGAGTAATATTATCCAAGATTCCCTCAGAGTCAAAAAAGATGAACTGGTTTGTTAGGTATTTGCCTTCACTACTGCTAAATTGGTAAACAGACTCCAAATGCTTCTGAGGGCCAACAGCCTGTTGCAAAGGTATCATTGTAGGTTGGCCCAGTGGGATAGTGTCCAAGACCAAAGGGAGTAGCAACGAGCAGGTGGGAACCTCCTTATGACGCAGTTCAACACCTACTCCAAGGTCATCTTCTATTTGTTGTTCTATTTGTTTTTCCACAGTAATTGAGCAACCACTCCTTTCTTCTCACCTGTACATCTCTTTTACAGAGTTATTATTTACAGCATCTATATGAAGATGAGTTTCATCAGAATTCTCAGAAAGAGCATTAATAACATCTGCAACCGGGATAGCAAATTCTATGGAAGGTTTTGCAGCTTTACGTGTGACTTCTAAAAGATCCTTCAAGTCATCTAATCTTTTAATGATGCCCGCTTGTTCTAGCTCTGGCAAAGTACAAAAAGAATTAATCAGGCTTGACTTCACTATCTCAGTACGCTGCCGGATAGGAGGTTGATTTTTCAAGTTGCCATTTCTCAAGGGTGCGGGTGAGATAACATCCTTAGAGTTAACAGCTTTAAAATCATTGCAATTAGGCTTGCAGAAAGCAGTGCTCTTCTTGTCAATATGAGTTATTAAAGGACTGATATCCTCCTTAGTAAACACGCAAATAGGAAAAATTCCAAATTCACTAAGGAAGGAATTCATTTTAAACAGCATACTGGCTATAGTGGGTTGTTTAAAAGTCAGCAAAATCCATTTAAAAGCCCCTCTGGAGGGAAGCCATTCCACCCTCTGCAAATCCACAAACTGCTTTTCACAGCGAAGAAGCTGGCTGAGGGAAAGAATAGCTGCATTTCTAAATCCCCACTTCCCTTTATTCATTTGGTTATTTAAAATTTGTAAGGTAACCTGATGCCGCTGTAGATAACAGTTAAAACTTGTGTGCTTTTTATCTGAGACTTCTTGGGAGAGAGAACCTTGCTTAGCATGCACCTCTAAGTGAGGGAGTAAATCACATGTCAAGTTTTTTGTACTTTTAGTGAAACCCAACTTTGCGTCCATCTTTGGATCAGCAAACTTAACAGTTGACTCTTTTAATGAATCCACTTTATTATTGACCTCAGTTAAAAGTTCAAAAGTAGTCAGCACTGTCTGCGCTGTCAGCATGCATTGCCTAGATATAAAATCAAAAAAGTTTTTATTTGTAATTCCCCATACTCTTGTTGCAACAAACCCTCAGTGGCAACACCGACAGCTGCTGTTTGAAAGAGGAAAGACTCCCCTGATAAAGAAGCAGAAATGTCTGGAAGCTGTGAGCTCTCTACCTCAGCTTGTAAGTCCCATTCCAGTGGATCGTATCTGTTAGAAAGGCTAATAAGTGAGGATGATAATTTATTACTTATGACCGTTGACTTAATATCATTTAAAAAGTCATCCATTTTAAGTTGTTTGGTAGGGTTGCATAAGGACTGTGTTTCTGAAAGAGGACGCTCCCTCTTCTTCCGTTTCCCATTGCTCATGGTGCCATTCAGTTTCCTCTCTTTTATATAACACTCTTTTGGATTGCAAGCGTCAATCGAAAATAGAGTGGACTTCCTCCTCTGTTTGGGTTGGCAGTCCAGATGGTGGCAGGAAATCTGTTGGCAGACGGAAAGCTGCTTTCTTGGTTGTAAATTCCACAGCTCAGTAAGTTTGCTTCATTATCTTATTCCTGTGAGGTAATGGATAAGGCAGGAACCCAGGAGAATGTGCATTCTCTATTGGTAATGATGAAACTTAGGAGAGAAAAGGATTAGTTAAGGTTTTCTTTTCAGCTTCGAGTGGGCTGCAAACCTCCATAGAATAATAGAGTTGGAAGGGACCATTGAGGTCTTCTAGTCTAACCCCCTGCTCAAGCAGGAGACTGTAACATTTCAGACAAATGGCTGTCGAATCTCCTCTTACAAATCTCTGATGATGGATCACCCACAACTTCTGCAGACAAGCTGTTGGTTGATTGCTCTCACCATTAGAAATTTCTCCTTAATTTTAAGTCGCTTCTTTCCTTGGTTAGTTTCCAAACATTGTTTGTTGTCTTGCTTTCTGGTGCTTTGGGAAATAGGCTGACCCCTTCTTCTTTTTAGGAGCCCCTCAAATATTGCAAGACTGCTATCATAACTCTTCTAATCCTTTTCACTTAGACTGGATATGCCCAATTCCTGCAGCTTTCTTCATATGATTTAGCTTCCAGACTCCCAAGCATCTTTGTTGCTTTTCTCTGCACTCTTTCCAGAGTCTCAACATCTTTTTATATCATGGTGACCAAAACTGGATGCAGTATTCCAAGTGTTGTCTTACCAAGGCCTTCTAAAGAAGAACTAACATTTCATGTGATCTTGATTCTATCCCAGTCCAGGAGCAATCTATATTGATATATCTTATTGCCCCCAAGCTGTGTTGTTTGGCCAAAAGATTTTTTTGGTGGGGTTGCACTTCAGATCAAGCGTTCAATGAATTGAAAGACTGTGTGGAGTTAAACCAAATGACTTGTTGTGCTTTAACATACTACCTTCCAAAATAGCCAATGGGACATTTAAACGCATTATAAGTAGTCCTTGCCTTACAACCATTTATTTAGTGACTTTTCCAAGTTACAATGGCACTAAAAAGTGACTTATGATTGTTTTTCACATGACCACTGCAGCTTTCCCATGGTCATTGTTCTGTACAGACATTTGCATACTCGAAATCCGGCAGCCCGGATTGGCCAAAGCGCACGGCCACCGGATTGGCTGAGTGCGCGGCACTGATTGGTCATTCGGAATTGACCACGATTGGCTGAGCCGATCGCGGGCGATTCAAACGACCCCGATTGGCCGCAGCGCTTGGCGAAAAATGCTTTTAAGCCGCGCTTCTCCCCCACTGACCCACTTGTGTTTTTTCCCGAATAAATGAGCTGAACCAAGTCACTGCCTCGCGTCCTTTGTTCGTATGAGAGATACGACAGTCATCTGATCAAAATATGAACCGTTGGCAACTGGCATGTCCCAGGTTCATGTGATCACTTTTTGCAACCTTCTGACAAGTAAAGTCAATAGGGAAGCCAGATTCACTTAACAATGGTGTCACTAACTTAACAAGAGCAGCACTTCACTTTGTGACAAGAAAGGTCATAAAGTCATACGCATTAAATCAATATGCATTAAAAATACTACTTTTTCTCCATAACAGCTGTCCCACTATTCAGTTTTCATGAATCAATTCAGATTCTTTGCCAAATGGGTGAGACAAAAAGCACTTTTTCTCTCAAATTTCTTGAGTCACTTAGGTGAGGCAGGTGTATAAATTTGAAAAATAAATAAAATAAAGGAACACCATGCAAAACTTTACAAATTTAGCTATGGCTCTCTAATCACGTGCTTTCCCCCCAGCCCCCAAATGAAAATGTTTGCAAAGTCATATTTTTTCACATGCTACAGTAGTCATTTCCAAACCAAAGCTGCAAATTTTAGCTGCTATTTTATTTTTACAGCTCAGTGATATCCCTTGCGATCAGAAAAGAGTACAAGATGCCAAGTGTGATCACACCATCTCTTTGTATAAAAGCTAGTCGTGCTGACAAGTTTATCTTCCTTTTCCTAGTGATCTATTAAAAGTGAACTTCCTCTTTTCCCAGCTGGGTTTCTAGGATTTGTCTTTGTTCTTATACTTCTTTGTGATGAACAAGGAGGATGAGCATTTTACTAACAAGGACACCAATGTAGGTATTCAAGCTGTTCCATAAAACTTGTCTTCTTTTTTTGCTCTCATTTTGGCAAGAAAAAAAAGGGCTGTCCTGATAAAAGGGTTTATGATTCTGTTTGTTAATTTATACACACAAAGACTGTGTATTGTCTTGATGGCTTCTTTCTTAATTTCCTGGATATCTTGCACCTGAATGTGATCCTGCAGCACAAGGGAAGTATCTTAGACCAGTGGCCCCTTTGGGTGCCAAGGACCCGCTACATGAACAGAGATTTTTCCATGGACTGGAGGGGATATGCTGCTTGCAACCCATGGGTGCATGGATGGGGCTTTACTCATTTGTGCAACCCAGTTTCTGGTGCACCACAAAGTGGTGTTAGCCTGTGGACCAGGGATTGGGATCCCTGCTGTTACAAGAAGTATAATATATGAAAGTGGGGAGAGAGTTGCTGGGTTTCAGCTGATGAACCCATTATACCCTACATCGTTCTGTATATTCTGGTGGAATTCATAGCAATAACAATAACATTTAGACTTATATACTGATTCATAGTGCTTTACAGCCTTCTCTAAATGGTTTTACAGAGTCGGCATATTGCCTCCCCCAACAACCTGGGTCCTCAATTTAGCAACCTTGGAAGGATAGAAAGCCAAGTCAACCTTGAGCTGGTCAGGATGGAACTGCTGGCTGTGGGCAGAGTTAGCCTGCAATATTGCATTCTAATTACTGCCCCATCATGGCTCATTTCAGAATTTATGTCCTGATCCCAACACAGTTAGACTTCTGTAACACAGTCTGTGCAAAGGTGCCTTTAGAAATGATCTAGAAGCTGCAACAGATAGAGAACACTGTGGCAAGAATGCTGATGGGTTTATCTCCTCCTTGTAGAAAAAATTGATTTGTAAGTTGCTGCATTGGTTACCAGTTGATTTTCATTCCCCATTTGAAGTGCTGGCTGTTACCTTACCTAGATGGCCAGATTCAAGTGCTTAAACAGCATAGTACTGGGTTAAATCAGTCAAAATTAAATATATGAGCATCTGGTTTGGACATCTAGAGCCTTCATTGGACATTGACTAGGTGACTGGCCTTCATTTCCACCTTATATAAAACCTTGCCTATGAAATTATAGGCAGCACCCAATTCTTCATGCTTTTAAGAAGCAAGATAAAGTGTCACTGTTCCAGTGAGCTTTTGGCCTATGATTTTGCAAATAAATAATAGATAAACAAATAATAAATATTATAAATAATAAATAGCTGTTAGGATATGTGCAGAGTAACCCTTGTATAAAAAGGATATGCACATGGAAAATGGTTTATGAGAACAGTTATGAAGAAATATCAGCCACACAGAGTTGACCAAGTTGTATTAATGTTTATTTGAAGAAATAGCACAGTCCAATAAACAGTCCATGTCGTACACATTTTTAACAGTCCAGAAATATCCAGTTATAAAGTCTTTTTACTGGTTCCATGTCTTTTACAGCAGACAAATGTCAAACCATAATACAGCAAATGTCAAACCATAATATATCAACAGAATATCAAAATAAACAGGGTTAGTCAGTATCGGTCCGTAGTCAGTCAGTATCAGTATTAAGAGAGATCATCAGTGAAAAAGAGAAAGAGAATTAAACCAAGATCTATAGCTCCCTCTTATGGCAACTTGCAGCATAATTAACCAACCAGAACACAGCATAATACATTACAGTTTATTCCTTAAAGCTACAAACATATATATTTGTAGTTTATATATTGTCAACCCAACTACATTATTTATATATACATAACATTCTCCCCTTTGGGTTGGTCAATATATAATACATTACATCTTTAATTCATATTTTTTTCACAATTAATAACATACAATTTAATAGAGATTAGAAGGTTCTTTATCTAACTCTACATACAATGCTTGTTTGAACTCTGTTATATTTACATCTCTCTCTAATTTACTTTCTAGAATACTTGTTTATTTTCTTCCTCTAACACCCCTATCAAATCTTTTGCAGTTATAGATGGTTCATCTTTTACTGATTCATCAATATTCCTATCATTTTTATGATCAGTGAACAATGGAGTTTTTACAATAATACTATGTTGTTTATTATTATATTCTTGCTTAAACTTTCACCAGCCAACATGCTTCAGAAATTTAGCGCTCCAATATATATTAGTAGTACCTGGCTCCCAAAATTTAAATAATCTACGATTAGCTCCATAACCTACAAAATACAATTTCTTAACTCTATACTGTCCCTTTTGCCTTACTTGCATGGGAATATGAACCCATGCTGGGGTTCCAAATGTATGCAAATAACTAAGATCTGGTTTTCTTCTATGCCAATGAATAAATGGTAATTCACCAGTCGTTAAATTTATTACATTATTCAAAACATGGTTAGCACACATTACTGCCTCATCCTACAGTTGCTCTGATATACCAGAATCAGACATCATATTCCTAGCCCTAACCTGTCATGTTTGTCTTCTACATTCAATATATGAGTTATGTTGTAGTCTATAAGGATCAGAATGCTCATGTTAAATTCTAGCTTTTCATAACATGGTTTCAAATTTGTTATTAATAAATTCAGTATCATTATTTGCAATTAATCTAATAATTTTCTGTTTCTGTTTTCTTTCAGTAAATTTTAGCCAGTTTACAAAATACTGGTATGTTTCTTGCTTTGTTTTCATTAGGTAACAGAAACCATATTGGAAAAATGATCCATAATACTCAATATATAACAGGCTCCACCTATACTAGGTTTTCTAGGCCCAATGATATCAGCAAACACAACCTCTAATAGTTTACTTGTTTTCAGTCCATTTACCATATTTTCAGAAATTACCTTGTTTTCCTTCTTATTACACATATTGCAATCTACATACCTTATATAAGGTTTTAAATCTATACCAGTAGACAGCTCAACAGTTTTCTTGATCATTTTGAAGTTTATATGTCCCATACATCTATGGCATAGATGAATACATTCATCATGAGGCTTCTTATTCTCATAAATTGGGTTAACATTACTTGATGGATCATCATTTATAATAAACAAACCATTTTCCAATTTTGCAGTAATACTTTTACCTTGTTTGTCTATTAAACATGTATCTCCCTTAAATGTTACTACAAATCTTGCTTTTTCCATTTCTCTTACAGATAGCAAATTAAATTTCGTTATTTACATATACATAACAATAGCTATGTTGCATTTGTACACATTTCTGCTCTGTACAACATTTTCTTTACAAACAACAATAACAGAAACCATAAGCAAATCCACACATGAGGAAATGCATTGAAAATATACATTCTCTGTGGAAGATCTTGGAGGAGTCAGGTCAATTGTCTTTCCCCTCCAAAATGTCTATCCTATTAGATGCAGAAAATCAGATATGTATATGAATTTTGTATCCAAAAAGAATGTATGTCATCAAAATTTATTGGGTTTTACCTAGGTTACCCCCCTAGTGAAATTTATGAAGTGGAAGAAATGTACAATGAAGAAAAACACTCTTCATATATAAAAATAGCTTTCCACATTTTTTTAAAATCATCACATACATAAGGTCATTTTCCTTACACCCAAATGAGCAACTTTCATCTTCTTTCCAAAGCACGTTTTTTATTTTGTTGCGTGTGTGCAGATCGTTGTGTATATGTGTGTGTGAAGATTTTCCTGCTGTACTGCATTTTGAAAGTAACTTCTTTACTGTATGCAAAAGAAAATCCAAAAGAGGAAGAAGAAAAGGGGGGTGGGGTGGGAAAAGCCAACAAAAGCAATATACAGCATAGCTTGAATATATTGTGAGGCTAGTCTTGATTAGTGAAAAAAAGAGGTATTCATCTGTGTATTAAAACAAAGGTAATAGTATTTGAGCAACAGAACTGACATTTTTGTGACATGGTAAAGGTTTCCCCTTTCCAGCCTTGTCCAACTCTAGGGGGCAGGTCCAATGATATTTCCATGGTCATATGGCTAGCATGGCTATAAACCAAGGTGCACGGAACACTGTTACTTTCCCACCAATGTGGTACCTATTTATCTACTTGTATTTGTATGCTTTTGAATTGCTAATTGGGCAAAAGCTGGGCCAAGTACTGGAAGCTCATCCCATTGTGTGGCACTTGAACAACCCAGACTGTCACATTTCTAGTTTACAAGCTTTGGGTCTTTTATTTTGATTTAAAAATAAAATACAGAATTTTGCTTTCCTTACCCACTCATGCTATCCTATCAAGTGTTCATAATTTAAGGTAATACATGTTATGCATCCCAGTTCTAATTTGTTGCATCACATAATTATTTTCAAACTTTTTGCTTCCAGACCATTTTGAATATTCAGAATAATCTTATTTTCTCTTCCCATTATTTTACAATCAGATAAATCCTGAGCATCCTTTGTTTCTCAGACTCTTCTGCTTGTTTCAAATTACCCTGTTCTAAAGCACAACTTCATCACTAAATTATTCTCTTACTGGTAATGAAGTCGGTAGAAAATGTGCTTCTTGATAATAACTTTTTAAAGCTTAATATCAATGTAGCTTGAATTTTAAAATAATTAGATTGCCCTTGCATGTACCACATCAGATTGTC
This sequence comes from Pseudonaja textilis, assembly GCF_900518735.1. The sequence goes on from NW_020769379.1 coordinate 1,540,806, forward strand.
AGCTTTTTACATCTCTGAAAGCAAAAAGAGTTTTGGTTTGTGTCTTGTGTGAGTAAACGAAGGCAAATTATGAAGGAAAAAAATCCATATTGGCATCTGAAAAAGTGGAATAGTTGGTTATTATTAGTATTCATCGGGCATCTTTTTACACTGTTAATATGAACAAGATATAATTGCCATAGTCTTGTAATTAAGTGTACCAAATCAATATCTCTTTTATATATAACAAAACACATTCTTATAAATATATTTTGGCCTCCTTAGAGAAAGTTATAATCTCTCTGCTTTCAAAAATCTCAGAAGCTTTTAGAGTGTTCAAATTCAACGTGTTTAATTCAACAACTCAATTTGGGTCAGAATGTTAATTGGACAGAATAGCATTTCCACTGAATTTCCAAATCAAATTCGGAAAACATTAAGTCTTCCACTAAAAATTCCTTTCCCATTATTACTTTATAAAAATGATTTGGCACTCTCAAAAATACTTCCAAAAAAATCCACTTTTTAGTTTAGTTCTAGACACAAGGGAAAGACAAAATATAAAAATAAGAAGGATGCTTCAGAAAAAGTACAACACAGTTGCATAGATAGGCAATAACTTACGTCAAAAGCAAAAAAATAGTGCAGTTATATTGTGATTATATAATTCAGTTCCACTATAATTTTAGTTAACCTGATCTTAATTATCCATGAATATTTGTAGGCCTCCTGTAAATTGTAAAATGAGTCCTATATGTTGTAGATGGCTCCCATATGCATAATTCCAGAGCACATCCATGAACACTAACTAGCAGTAAGAACTTGGCCCACCCACCCACCCGGGCTCTTACCTGACCTTTATTTCCTGCTTTTTCAACCGCAGCTGCTTTGTGCAACACAGCTGCGGTTGAAAAAGCGGGAAGAAAGTGCTTTTTCAACCGCTGTGTACCCGTGTGCAATGCTGCTCAGCTGTCCAGGCAGCTAGCTGACAATGGTATACACCCGCACACAACATGTAAAATCACCGAACCGGTAGTTACACTTGTCGGATCCCACCCCTGGCTAAACCCCAATCCCAAGACCCAAATCACAGACTAGACCTGGAGAGCACCAGCATCCTGACAGTGAGATAACAGAAACTTGCCCATAATTATTTGAAAAGCAATCAAACTATATAGATATTCAAACAATTTAAAGTAGAAGAAGGATTCTCAATTGACAACTATTTAGTGGTTTGTGGATTTATCCTAGGCATCTTCTTTCCTTGTACACAGTTATGGGAGGATATTGCCAAATTCAGTTTCCAAATTGATCTGATGAATCAGGATGTGCAGCTAGCTAAATGCCAGCAGATAGTCAAGGTTTTGCATGATGTTATCTGGAAGTCATTTCACAAATCGATTAAATTTGTTTGCAACAGCCATGCTGAAATTGACTTCATTTTACATTTATTCATAGGAAGCAGGATATATTTATTTCCATGTCCACCATTTCTTTTTTGCGGAATTTTAATTTTATCCAGCCATCTATAAAGAGTGTAATTTCTTGACTCATTTGATTTTGACGTATCTTGTTTATTTATTTGTCAAATTCAGCTACTTCTCATCTCACTCTCTGAGTGATTTTGGACAGTAGACAGTTAAAATCAAGGATATATATTTTATCAGGGTATAGAAAGATTTCTGCAAGTATTTGTTCAAGCAGGCACATTTTGTTAGGAAGTTATACTCTAACTTCTCCTGCATATTTTGAGAAGCCTTAACTCTACTTATTTATATTGAAATTCTTACATAATTAATAATGTTCATATGTTCATAGAAAATAATCCATGAATATATTTATACTCATCAACTTAAAGTCCAGCCATGTAGGTGAACAATTTTCAAATACACATCCAGATGTTGTCTGTTTAAACTGCGTTACTTCTAATAAAATGTTAATTTGGCAGGCAACAGAAATATGTATGTTAGTTATTTCTTGATTCACCTAATCAAATGAATTGGATTAAAGAAGAGACAGTAGCCATTTTTCCTAATCTTGGAACTTTAAATATCCATACAAACTGGATATTATCACATTGGTCTTGCATAACTTGTTTTTGGAGATATATATTTGATAGTAAGCCTCCTTCCTCCCCCCCTCTTTTTTTTAAAACATATGGAAGACATTTAGCTTTTTCCAGATTTAGAGGAGCTCTAACTTTATCATGCTTGCATATACAGGTGAAACTTGAAAAATTAGAATATCGTGCAAAAGTTCATTTATTTCAGTAATGCAACTTAAAAGGTGAACCAAATATATGAGATAGACTCATTACATGCAAAGCAAGATAGTTTAAGCCGTGATGTGTCATAATTGAGATGATTATGGCTTACAGCTCATGAAAACCCCAAATCCACAATCTCAGAAAATTAGAATATTGTGAACAGGTTCAATATTCTAGGCTCAAAGTGTCCCACTCTAATCAGCTAATGAAGCCATAACACCTGCAAAGGGTTCCTGGGCCTTTAAATGGTCTCTCAGTCTGGCTCAGCAGGAATCACAATCAGGGGAAAGATTGCTGACCTGACAGTTGTGCAGAAAACCATCATTGACACTGTTATGTCCTGAGGACTCAAGGAGTTCTCACTCAGGTCCACTCACTTTGTGTGGGCGTTATTCCCCCATTCCCATTGGTCAGTTCTCCCCAGCAGCCAGCTATAAAAGCAGGCTGTGGGGTCCAACTGGCTGCTGATTGCTGCGAGCCAGTTCCAGGCATGGCAAGCACGGTCAGCCCTTTATTTGTAAAATAAAGTACTGTTGCACTCATGCTCTGGTTCAGCCTCTCATTGCTCAAACTTAACACTGGCGACGAGGGTGGGATGGCTACCAGAAGCACCTTGCAACCGCTGAGTCACTAGCCACCGATCTACAGCCCAGAGAGAGCGATCGGCTGGCAACAAGGGAAACGCTGATCCGCAGCCAGAGAGAGCGGTCAGCTAGCGAAACGAGCGATCAAAAAGAGCAAACGCAGATCCGCAGCCAGAGAAAGCGGTCTGAGTCAAATAGTTAGAAGCGTCTGTAGCCGCTTGTTAGCCTCGCTACGGGGAAAGTGAAGCGCTGCGAGCCGCAGCCGCTCTGCATTTGGCGCGAAATTCAAACGGGTGTCATTTGAATTTCGAGCCAGTAGGAATCACAGCACAGCGCTGTAGAGAGTCACTAACGCCCACTTTTTTTGGCGCGAATCAAGACACCTCCAACGGCTAGCAGCCAACGTGGTAACCCAGAGAGAGAGAAAGAGAGGGTAGCAAAAAACCTCTCCAGAGCTGATATCACTAGTAACTCACGAGCGTTCGTAGTCCCAGAGAGATTTCTCCCGCAGGTAGCCCAGCCGTTCCAGCACCATGAGTTCCAATCCAGTATTCCCGGCGTTTAAACCAGACGAAGAGAAGTGGGAATCGTATAAGAACCGTTTCAATCATTACATCGATGCGGTCGGCCTGTCGGATGCGGGAGAGCATCGGAAAAAATCCTATTTCCTAATCTACTGCGGAGCCACCGTTTACGATACCGCTGCAGCACTCGTGGCGCCGAGAGAATTAAAAAACATTCCGTGGTCCGAGTTGCTTGAGATCCTCACAAACCACTACGCTCCCAGGCCTTCACAAATCGCCAGGAGGTTCACGTTCCGAATGAGGAAGCAATCAAGTAAGGAGACCATCAACCAATATATGGCCGCCCTCAGAACAGCAGCCCTGCACTGCGGGTTTGGAACATACCTGGAGGACATGCTCCTCGATCAATTGGTTTGTGGGGTCAAGGATCTCAACCTACAGAGGCGACTGCTAGCTAAAAAAGACCTCAACCTCGCGCAAGCGGTAGAGGAGGCCCTAGCAGCCGAGCTAGCAACGATCTCAGCCACCGAAATTCAGGGCCCAAGCGCCAAGCTAGCAGCGTTCCCAGTCCATTCCGAAGAGGTGGAAGCGGAGGAAGGCCACAACGATGAGAACGATGTCCATCGCCTCACCAATGACAGACGGTCGCAGGTAAGGGCCAAACAAGAATACACCGGTCCACCCAAGCACATCACCCTGTGCCTAGCCTGTGGGGGATCACATCAAAGGGCCACCTGCAAGTTTAAAGGAGCCGTTTGCAACAACTGCCATAAGAGGGGGCACATTGCGAGAGTCTGCCAAGCCCCCCAAAGCGCTGCACAAAGACCCCCGTCCTCGCACTCGGGACCACAGAGGCAAGTATTAAACTGTCGCACGCACCGCCTTGCCAGGCGTACTTGCCACTCTGTTAGTAAAATTTCTCTCTCCGTTTCCCTAGAAGGTAAACCGTGCCACATGGAGGTTGACACAGGGTCAGCGCTCTCAATAATCTCGTGGAACACCCTCAAGAGACTCCACCCCAGCCTATCTACTACCCGGCTTCAGAGATGCCAGTTCGGTCTGAAGGACTACCAGGGGAAGGCCATTCCCGTGATCGGCAGAGGCAAGTTCTTTGTCAGTTTTAGAGCTTTTAAAGGCCACCTACCTCTAGTGGTAGTTAACGGCAATCTACCCACCTTATTGGGGCTCGATTGGTTTCCCCACCTCGGCCTAGGGTTAACAGGAGTCCATGCTGTCTCAACCTCAGACACTGACTCCTTATTCGCTGACTACGCAGATGTGTTCAGCGAGGAGCTGGGGTGTTATAATGGAACCCCCATCTCGTTCACCGTTGACCCCCAGGCAGTCCCAATCAGATTAAAACCACGTAGAGTTCCATTTGCTATTCGACCAAAACTAGACGCTGAATTGGATAAACTACTAAAACAAGGGGTCATTGAGCCAACAGATTTCGCCAAGTGGGAGACGCCCATTGTCACACCCCTCAAAAAAGATGGTAGCCTGAGAATTTGCTCGGACTACAAGACAACAATCAATAAATATTTACAAGTTAGCGCCTACCCCGTGCCCGTCATTCAGCACTTATTGCACACATTCGAACCGGGCAGTATTTTTGCTAAATTGGACATGTCTCAAGCATATCAACAGTTCCCTGTTGATAACCAAACAGCGGAACTTCAGACCATCGTCACTCACAGGGGTGCCTTCCGATGCAAGCGTCTCCAATTTGGCGTAAGTGTTGCCCCGGGTATTTTTCAATCCCTCATGGAGCGGATTTTACAGGGCCTCCCTGGTGTAGTACCCTACTTCGACGACATCTTGGTCTCGGCCAGGGACAGACCCCAACTCTTCCAGAGAGTGCGAGCAGTGTTAGAGAGGTTCAGACAGCATGGCCTCAAGTTAAAAAAAGAAAAATGTGCCATTGCCACTAGACAGGTGGACTTTCTGGGTTATAAAATTGACGCCTCTGGCATTCACCCCCTGGAGTCCAAGGTCAGGGCGATCCACGAAGCTCCCACACCGACCTCCAAAACGGAGCTACAAGCTTTCTTGGGACTCCTAAACTTTTATGCATCCTTTTTGCCCCATAAAGCCTCAGTAGCCGAACCCCTACACAGATTACTAGACAAAAAGTCACCGTGGCACTGGGGGCACAAAGAAGACCAGGCGTTTAACGCCGTCAAATCACTACTTACGTCAGAGGCAGTGCTCATCCAATTCGACCCCAACCTTCCTTTAGTACTGGCAGCAGACGCATCCCCTTTTGGAATTGGGGCAGTCCTTAGTCACCGACTCGCCAATGGCGCCGAGGCCCCCATCGCCTTTTTCTCCAGGACGCTCTCGGCCACGGAGCGAAATTACAGCCAAATAGACAAGGAAGCCCTAGCAGCTGTTGCAGCCGTGAAAAAGTTTCACGAATTCCTTTTTGGCCACTTCTTCGAACTGGTCACCGACCATAAGCCCCTCCTGGGCCTACTGGCCGGCGACAAACAGACACCTCAAGTCCTCTCCCCTCGGATGACAAGGTGGACGCTTTTCCTAGCGGCCTACTCATACAAACTTATCCACCGCCTGGGCAAAACTCTATCCCACGCTGACGCACTCAGTCGCTGCCCCTTACCCGCTCCGGCTGAAGACCCAGCTCCTGTCAATGCCATTTTTGAAATCACCCAGTTGGACCTGCCCATCACCGCCCTTGACATCGCCGCCAAAACCAAGGCAGACCAAACGCTCGCCCAGGTGCTCGACTGGGTGAGGAGGGGGTGGCCGGGAGGCAATGTTGATAACAAATTCGCACCCTTTAAGACTCGCATGCAGGAGCTGTCCAGTTTGCAGGGTTGTCTACTGTGGGGCACTCGAGTGGTCATCCCGACCTCGCTGCGTACCCGAGTCCTGGAAGCGTTGCACGAGGGACACCCCGGCATTGTGAGAATGAAGGCGTTGGCATGCAGCTACGTGTGGTGGCCGGGTCTAGACGAGGACATTGTCAATTGGGTAAGTTCCTGCAGCATTTGCCAGGAATCCCGTCCTGCTCCCCCCATCGCCACCCCTACCAGATGGGAGAGCGCCAGCGCCCCTTGGTCTAGAATCCATATCGATCTGGCCGGCCCCGTGCATGGAAAGATGTTCCTAGTGGTCGTGGACGCTTATTCCAAGTGGATAGACGTGGCGCAGCTATCCACGACCACCACACTAGCAATCACCAACGTGTTAACGCGCCTGTTCGTTACCCATGGACTACCCGACTCCTTGGTCTCCGATAATGGCCCACAGTTCGCATCAGTAGAATTAAACTCATCAGTAGAATTAAGCTCAAACTTAACAGACACCCTCCACAAGGAGTGAAAGCCTCAAAAGGCAATTACGAAAGAAGTTGGATGTTCCCAAAGTGCTGTATCAAAGCACATTAATAGAAAGTTATGTGGAAGGGAAAAGTGTGGAAGAAAAAGGTGCACAAGCAGCAGGGATGACCGCAGCCTGGGGAGAATTGTCAGGAAAAGGCCATTCAAAAATGTTGGGGACTTTCACAAGGAGTGGACTGAGGCTGGAGTCAGTGCATCAAGAGCCACCACACACAGATGGATCCTAGACATGGGCTTCAAATGTCGTATTCCTCTTGTCAAGCTGCTCCTGAACAACAAACAATGTCAGAAGCATCTTACCTGGGCTAAAGAAAAACAGAACTGGTCTGTTGCTCAGTGGTCCAAAATCATTTTTTCTGATGAGAGCAACTTTTGCATCTCATTTGGAAACCAAGGACCCAGAATCTGGAGGTTGAATGGAGAGGCACACACTGCAAGATGCTGGAAGTCCAGTGTGAAGTTTCCACAGTCTGTGTTGATTTGGAGAGCCATGTCATCTGCTGGTGTTGGTCCACTGTGCTTCATTAAGTCCAGGGTCAACGCAGCCATCTACCAGGAGATTTTGGAGCACTTCATGCTTCCTTCCACAGATGAAATTTATGGGGATGCTGCCTTCATTTTCCAGTAGGACTTGGCACCTGCCCACACTGCCAAAAGCACCAAAACCTGGTTCAATGACTATGGGATTACGGTGCTTGATTGGCCAGCAAACTTGCCTGACCTGAACCCCATAGAGAATTTATGGGGCATTGCCAAGAGAAAGATGAGAGACACGAGACCGAACAATGCAGAAGAGCTGAAGGCCGCTATTGAAGCATCCTGTCTTCCATAACACCTCAGCAGTGCCACAGGCTGATAACTTCCATGCCACACCGCATTGAGGCAGTAATTGCTGCAAAAGGGGCCCAAACCAAGTACTGAGTACATATGCATGCTTATACTTTTCAGAGGTCCGATATTGTTCTATGTACAATCCTTGTTTTATTGATTGCATGTAATATTCTAATTTTCTGAGATTGTGGATTTGGTGTTTTCATGATCTGTAAGCCATCATCATCTCAATTATGACACATCACAGCTTAAACGATCTTGCTTTGCATGTAATGAGTCTATCTCATATATTAGTTTTGCCTTTTAAGTTGCATTACTGATATAAATGAACTTTTGCATGATATTCTAATTTTTCAAGTTTCACCTGTACGTCAAGCAGCTACTCTTGAAGATAAATTTTGAAAAGTCCCACATGAATTAAGGCTTTGTCTTTGTGCTAAAGAAGATACTAAATTTATGTCCATGTTCTGTTACATTGTTCCTTTTATAAAGATGCACACATTCGTTTACCACAAGGTTTAGGAAAATGTCCAAGCTGTTTAGATCTTCTTTATGTGGGGTCCTTGGTGTTCTCTGAACTTGTTGTTTTCTTGCAAATATTTCATTACCAAACTAGATAACATCATCAGTGCTTGCTAGCTTGGTAATGAAACATCTGCAAGAAAACAAGCAAGGTCAGAGAGCACCAAGGATCCAACAGTTCAACCTAAGCTATAAATATTCTCTTCCATTTTCTTTATGTTTAATTGTTGCCATGTGATCATTATGTTGTTGTTTATTCATGGAAAAATCTGCTTTATTGTGGCTAGAACTCATCATGATTTATTGCATTGATGATATAGTCATATTCGCTTTTATTTTTGCCTGTGTTTAGTATTCATTTTTGTTATTTTTAGAATTTTACTTTTTGATCACAGCATAATTATGTTGTACTACATACCTTAATGGGAAAGATTGATCCATAGTACCTACTCTTACTTAATTCTGAATGAATAATTTTTGAAATGTGAAAACTAAAACATAATTGTATGCTTTTACGGAAGGTTTTCCTCTTTCTTTAAAGCCTCACTAATTGCAAACAACCTTTTACAGACAGCACGAAAAAAATAACAGAAACATCTTGGAGCATTACCAAAATGTTCAATTCCCAAATTAATCTCAGAACTAAGACCTTTTGCCAGGGGATGGAGAGGTTTCCTTCCTTTGTGTTTAAACATACAGTGCTAGGCACATATGTAAGCTGCCTACATTTGCACAAGAAAATGAAATTGTTGTGACATTTTAAAGTTGCAGGATTGAAATTTTGGCAATTAACTAATCACCCATAGAGATCTGCTCTTAAATACCCATTTAGATAACATGAATGCTTTTGAAGAAGTTTCTTGACAGCATCATTTTAACTGGCCAAGAAATTAGACCCAGTTGGACATCTTTGTTCCAGAGAAGCCCTCATAGGGCATTTTGGAGGAATTGTATGGGGAGCATTTGCTTGGCGTGTAATTGTCATTTTTCCTTTCAGAAGAACCCTATAGGCCTACAATGGGCAAGAATTGCCTTTTTACCATTACCTAACAGCATCTTGGTGGTGGTGGTGGCGGGGGAGGATCATAGTCTGATTTAACTCTAAGCATATATTCTAATGAGTTTTTGCCAGTCATTGCCCATGTGATGGTTGCACTGACCATTTTCTCCTGCTTTACTTATTTATTTAGGAGCCTCTGTGTGGCGCAGTGGTTAGAGTGCAGTACTGCAAGCTACTGCTGCATCCAGCTGCCTACAATTTGGCAGTTCAAATCCCATCAGGTTCAAGGTTGACTCATTCTTCCATCCTTGAGGTGGGTAAAATGAGGACCCAAATTGTTGGGGGCAATAGGCTGACTCTGTAAACTGCTTAGAGAGGACTGTAAAGGACCATAAAGCAGTATATAAGTCTACGTACTATTGCTATTATTTGTTCCTTCCTTCCTTCCTTCCTTCCTTCCTTCCTTCCTTCCTTCCTTCCTTCCTTCCTTCCTCCATTCATTCTTAAAGAATTTCAATGGTTGCAACTTGGTTCTACTCAATGAAATGGGTGACTTTATTGGTTTTTTTTTCTCAAAATAAATAAATAAAACTGAACTCTAACTCTAACCCTCACCCTTCAGAAGTGGGAGAGGAGTCTTATGCATATACCTGAATTGAAAAGCTGTGATGGAGATAGCTAAAAGAAAATCAATCTACTCCAGCCAATATGGAGATCCTTAAAAATAAACATGCATAGGATATTTACACCACAGGTTCATATTGAGCCAGCTAAAGTTCTGGAGAGCATATGTAAAGTGAGGAATGTACCCATTATTTCTTTATGTGGTTGGCTGAGAAGAATCTAAATATCTGCTGATTTTTTACATGTATGAGAAGACCTCAGTGATCTTGAAAGAGAAAAAGAGGAAAAAAGGAAAACATCAGACAAAAGCACAGTCAGCTGTATGAAAATAATACAATTTAACAATTGCCTTTTCATGAGACTGCATTCTTTCACCGTGTTTCATTTTCATTTTGTTTTTAATTGTGATTCTGAAGACAGACAGACATTTGCAACTCAGCTTTAGGCAGCTTTGCTTTCTCTAGCCCCAGCAGTCTTGGAGATCCTTTCATCCAGCATTCCTATCTTCTGAACGGAGCACCAGAAGCACTGAGCAATTACAGCAAACCTGCTATTTAAAGTATAGCAGGGCCATAGTCTTGTCTTGCTAGCAAGGGCAGGACCTGCCAAAAACACGTACGCAAAAAAGAAAACTGGCTCTAAAGTCAATCGAGGGATTATACATGGAATTTAGAGAAATAAAAAAACAGAATTAAAATCCTAAATGGGAGAAGATTGAATGACAAGAGAATAGCAATAGCACTTAGATTTGTATACCACTTCATAGTGCTTTACAACCCTCTCTAAGCAGTTAACAGAATCAGCATATTGTCTCATTTTATCCACCTCAGAAGGACAGAAGGCCGAGTCAACCTTGAACCAGTCAGGACTGAACTGCTTCCAGTCAGCAGACTGAGCCTGAAATACTGCATTCTAACTACTGGGCCACTACAGTTCTTGGTGAAAAAAGAGTAGCAGTTAAAAAGTTTGTGATTCTCAAGGCAGGCTTAGAAGTTGCTGGATGTTTTTTTTTCTTTTTTCTTTTCTTAATGATTCTATAGCTCCTGAATCTTATAAAGTTCTTTGTTGCTAGCCATTAAACTTCGCAGAAGAATACCTCTTCATGAACAAATCTGAATATGTCTTCATTCCTCTTTTCCCTGTGCACTTCACCAATGAGTCTAAACTCTCTCTCTTCCTTATCTCTCTGACCAACTAAGGGTCATATCCAGATTTCTTGTGAGAATAGCCCAGAAAATAGTCGAATCAAGATTTTCCAGACTCTTGGAGGGCCCCAGCTCTCTGTTAAGCGAAAGAGATTCAGATTCATTTTCTTTTCTTTTCTTTTTTAAAAAAAATATTTTATTGTACATGTTTTGTTATTATTCATCACATTTCCAATTTTACAACAGCAATGTACTGGGTATATCAAGTCCTTTTCAAATATACATCATAGTATACACCCTGGTTATAATTATTATTCTCATAATCATACAGTATAGTCTCTTTTAAATACATAGTGTTGTACATCATAATTATAACTATTATTTTCATAGTTGTACCATAACACTATTACATTTATCACTCTATACACTTTTAAACTATATCAGATTCATTTTCTGATACAGACTTTTGCAAAATTGGTGGTTGGATAGGCAGGTCTCAGGCAGACAAGGGTCCTGTAGCTATGGTTCTGTTAATTAATTCCAATTTATAAAGGTTTTTTTTTACAGTTATGTAAGTGGCTTTCAACTTGCCAAGCCTCTTCTGTACAATACTTTAAGCAAATATTCCTGGAATTACCATTATAGTACATTGCAAGAAAGAAACCAGAGATGAATCTGTAGGCATATGTGATAATTATATAGCTGAAGCTGAACAGGTCCTCTTGGTATGAAATTGCCTGGAACCATATGTAAATTATACAATAATGAAGGGATGGAATCAAGAGAAAATGGACTGTTCTGCAGTGATCCTATGGTTTACTTATTGCATGTTCATACAAAATGCTTGTCTTCAGTTGATACATGATACTAGGCCCACACATCAGCTTTCCAAACTCCGGATTACAGCTTCAAAAACATAAACAGAGACCTATTTAGACTGCCTGGGAGACAAAATCACTCCCCCATCTATTCCAAACCACAGAATATGCTTTGTCTAATGAGCTATAAAAAGGAGCTGCTGAAATACATAGTCATTTTGCTATTTAAAACTGATAAGAGCTGAGCACGGACCCTTGATTCCTGCTATAAATTTAACTGGGATATTTGCCAGGCTCTGTTGGGTGAAATTGCAGTATTGGAAGGAAAGGAGGAAGTCTCTCCATATCTTTAGCCCCAGGAGGAGACCAAAATGCAAGAATCATCCCTGTGGGTAGTCCTTGACTTACAACCAGACTTGAGACCTGAATTTTGGTTGCTAAGTGATGCAATCTTTAAACGAATCATCACTTGATTGGGCCCAATTTTACCATGGTTGTAAATCACAGAGCTTGTTAGGTAAATCATGACCTTTTATGTGAATCCAGCTTCCCCCGTTGACACTGCTTCTTAGAAGACAGCTGGGAAGGTTGCAAATTTGCAACCACATCACCACAGGCCACCACAACTTTTGTAAATGCAAGCCAGTTGTAATTGCCTAACTGTGGGGGTGGTGCAACATTTGTAGCTTTAAGGAGAGTTGCAAGTTGCTTTTTTTCAGCCCTGTTGTAACTCTGAATCATTGTTAAATGAATCATCGTAAGTCAAGCACTACCTGCAATTGAATAGCTGCCTCTGCTGAGCTCAAAACTTTCTATCCATTTCAGGATGCTTGCTCAGGCAGTTCTTGTGAGCACCATAACTTTCACCAGCACCCAGTGCTTACGTTTCAATTAGTGACATCATAGGAGTGGGTCCAAGATGGTATCACACCCTTTAAGGAATCGCACAGTTTCAGTAGTGGTTGTTATTGCCCCTATTTTAACTTGAGTGTTCCTAAAACTACTGGTAATATTTATTTGGATCTATTATTGGCCCTTACCTCCTTATTAGAAAATTAGATTGCATTTATCTATACATCTTTATCTCCATCTCGGTATCATTATCTTTTGTAAAATGGGTGCAAGGAAAGTAGCATAAGCTACCTGAGATATCCAATGACAACACTGTTATCCTTTTATGGATTGTTTGTGTTATCTGGAGACATAGCAGTTAAGAAAGTACCTCATTGTGTCATTTTAATTTGACTGATAATCAGGATATTTAAGATCCTAGATGAAAGGTCTCAAATGGGATTTATTTTTATTTTATCTTATCTTATAAAAGATAAGATAAAATATCTGTGGTGATGCAGTGGTTAGAATGCAGTACTCCTGTTCTGACCTAGGCTTCCTTAAAAAGCACTAAGTGGACTTTTTGTCCAGGCAAAACCCCTTTTATTCAACAAAGGTGAATTTCTTGCATTCACATTCAGCCAAAGGCCTGGCAAATAGTCTTTCAAGGGTCTAATTAGGAGCACAGACCTTATCTAGCCTGGAGAGCTGCCAAGTAAATATTTTCAAACACTGTGCTGACAAGGAAAGGTTTGGCGCAGAGTCTCTGTTATGCACAGATAGATCTTCACACTACAGTGAACGAATGAATGAACGAATGAACTTCATTCGTACAACGAACGAACAAACGAATGAACTGATTGCTTCCTGCAAAAGCCCCCTCCCCTTTTTCTCCTCTTTTAATCCTGATGGGAGGGGCCATTCACAATTCACCCGTGGCCTTAATTCCATGTTGACCCTTAGTTCATAATTGTTCTTTTCTTTTATCAGCTCTGCGCATGCACAGGCTGGGAACCCGCTCCAGCTGCTCCCCCGCCTCACTGCTGTCCGACTCCGAAGGCAGCTGATAACTGCCAGCCTGCCCTGGCCCCATCTCCTCCATCTGCCTCTGATGCAGAGCCCTCATCTGAGCCTTCCTCAGCCTCCAAAACTGGCCCATGTTCCTCCCCAACCTTCTCACTGTGTCCAACTCTGCTGCCAGCTCTGCTAGCCACTGGCAGGCCACAACAACTGCAGGCTACTTCTGCTGACTGCCAGCTGCCAGCAGTTTGACTCACACTGGCTCAAATTTGACTCTGACTTCCATCCTTCTGAGGTTGGTAAAATGAGGACCCAGATTGTTGTTTGGGGCAATATGCTGATTCTGTAAACCACTTAGAGAGGGCTTTAAAGCACTGTGAAGTGGTATATAAGTCTAAGTGCTGTTGCTATTGCTAGTATTTATTTATTGGCTGCCCATTTTACCATAAGGTAGCTCTGGGCAGCTTACAGTTACATATACAATTAAAAAAAAACCATAAAAAGTTTAAATCAGACATGAAAACCAAGGACACATGGGAAGGGTGGGAGTGGGATCTGTTATTACTCAGTCAACCACCTCCATTGTTTTGTTCTCCCACTGTGGCCCAAAGCTGACTGGAAGAACCATGTCATTAGGCCATTACAAAAAGATAGGAGGGTTAGGCCCAACCTCATATCGGGAAAGGCAAGATGTTCCAGAGGGCAGGAGCTACAGCAGAGAAGAAGGAATGAGGGGGTTTCAAATAATCTTCCTGTCTTTAGCAATTCTTCTTTTTCCTTTTTTCTTTTTCATCAAGCATTCCATTCTTTCAGATTTCTCCGTTTTGCCTTGGAACGTCAAATATACCACTCCATGTCACTTCAAAAAAAAAAAAAAGTTTGGACATGGTCTTGGCTATTGCTGAATAATCTGAATAGTTAGTAGGTGGAAATAGAATTTTGATGAGACAAGAATGGCAGGAAGAAACTCAGTTCTTGCTCTTTTGACAAAATAAAAATGAAATTCCTTGATATGGTTACAGACAAATGTCCCTTTCTGTAATTAAACCTGTGATGCTTAAAAATAACCTTGACCTTTATTTATCCTTTGCTTCTGTAAATCAAATTATCTCCTTCCATTTATTTTAAAAAAACCCTCTTTCTTTTCAACTTAGCAGAGCAAGGGGATAGAAGGATGTTGGCTTTTGCTACCATCAAGCACAGTGTCTTCTAGAACAGCAGCCCCCAACCTTTCAGGAACCATGGACTAGTTCCATGAAGAGCAGTTTTTCCACAGACCGGGTGGAGGCATGGTTTTATAGTTCCACATGAGTGCACAGATGGGGGCTTCGCTTGATGCATGGACCAGTTTCTGCAGGCCATGGACTGGTGTTGATCCATGGACCAGAGCTTGCGGATCCTTGTTCCAGAGCAGCCAAGGCAATTGTGAGTGGTTAATACATGGTGTTATAGTGGTTCACTTTGCTTCAAGGCTATTCCTAGTCAATAGTGCTAGGAAGAATCTAACTTCAGACCCTATGAGGTAGTAGAACTGGCTAGGTTAGACACATCCTGGGCCTTTCATGTACATTATTGGACCTATAATCAGTCAGGTTAGTCTATTTCATGGGTGTCACACTTGATCGTGTCACAGGCTGGATCGTGACATATTGGGACATTTTTTGCCTTTGTGGAGCTGGGGTGGCTGTGGCCTTTGTGACATATCCAGCCTAGGGGCCACTAGTTTGACAGGCCTGGGACTTGACCACTTTAAGACTTGTCAATTCTGGGAGTTGAAGTCTATAACTTTTAAAGTTGCCAAGTTTGGAGCTTCCTGATTTACCTCGTTCCATTCAAGACCTCAGAATGAAAAGGAAAACTACCTGGAAGTACAGGTGTGTGATTTGGGGAAAGAGAAAGTTTGCAAACTTTCAAGAAGTAACATCTGAGCAATGCTAATAGCAAGATTCACAAGATTCTGGCATCCAACTGTCAGGATCAAAGGGCATATTAATTAGTCCTTTAAACCTTAAAGCTGTGCCTAGAATTCAGCTTGGGACATTAGCTTGATGCTCAGCAGCCAATCTGCTAAGAGTTTAGCTTGGAGTTGAGTCCTTTTGTGACATTTCATGAAATTACACATTTTATGCATTACAGCTTAAAAGCAGCACGCTGTGGCAACCAAATTAAGAGGGTAGGACAGATTCCCTCTTTAACCTGTGAAACTCAAAGGCAGGAAAGTGTTGAATAAATCTGATTATAATCTGGTTACTTGAAGACGTTAGCTAGGATAAAATTAACATTTCTGTACCTGGTCTTTTGCATAGCCTTACTGCAAATGTATGCATAGTAAGTATGAATTTATTACCATGATTGCTGTGAGTAGATCATTACTAGAGGAAGGGAAATTGGCTTTTCACATGGATGGGGTCATAATTCCCCAAGAAGAACTGGTATATGATTTAAGGATCCACCTGTACATAGGGCTGCCCTTGAAGATCAATAAGAAACTACAGCTGGTCTGGAACATACAGAATGAATAACTACAGACAAACCTTGATAAGTTCATGTAATGTTGCTTCTGTGCTGCATATTAAAATGCTGGTACTCACCTGTTTCATGGCACAAGGCCAGAATACATGCAAGATCATTTGTTCTTGCAATTATCTCTGGTACCCAATATGATTATACAGGATTGGCATGCTCTAGATCTCCATCAATGAAACAATGTAATCTTATGAGATCCAGAAGGTGTGCTTTTTCTGTCATCATAATCTATGTAACAGCTATAGACTTCTCCCCATAAAATTTGCATGTCCCAATGATGCTGGGATTTATGAAGGTCCTGAAGATTTAATTCTTGTCCCACAAATTGAGGCAGGATATTATTTGAGCCTGTTTTACTATGTGGGATAGAATTTCTTCCAGCACAGGTGTTTTATTGGTTTTGCTACACTAAGGTATGTTTTAATCCTCCGTAAATTGCCTCAGGTTGCTTGGAGAATAGATGGATAAAAAAAAGAATTAATTAATTCCCAAACATGAATGAATTTGGATTGAATGAATGAATGCTGGTTTTGAGAAAAAGCACTCTAAACTTTTTTTGCATGGAATGGCTTACTTAGCTCATGTATTGTACAGTCCTACTGTAAATACTCTATAATTATAGTTTGTATGGATTTGTTTTGATGATTTCTACAGGAAGGGAAATTGGTTTTGCACATATAGAAAGACTTGAGCTGAAACTTTATCAAGTAATTATAAAAGAATGGTACAGAAACATTAACAGAAATAAATATTTTGCAAAATTCAATGGAAGTTCATTTCCAGAATTAATTGCTTTTTTCAAAATTTAATCTGACAAGCCTGGAACTTTTTAAATTTTATTAATTATTGGGGGCTGTCCAATTTTACATGGACACTCTAAATGGGTGTCACTATAAATGATGGAAAACTCCTAAGCCATTATCATAGAAAAAATAAGCATTATCTTTTAATGAACCTAAATATTTGGGAAGCTGCTCTTTAAAATATATGGATTACTGATAGTCATAATTGACTTTACAGGAATATTTATATGGTAATTTACTCTTTTCAATAAGCTACTCATGGTATTGCTACATGAGTCCCTGCAGTGTATGTGTAGTGCGAGGGATTCCAGCTTTAACATACAAATGAGATCGTGCATTGCAATATGATTAGCATGTTGTGCAAGTTTCACATTATTGTTCATCAATCATGACATAGCTTAGCATTACTGGTAATAAGATAAACTGCAGTTGATTAGTTTGCTTAACATTCTCCAAAGCCCAAAAGATTGTTGGAAATAACTGGACTTGGATAAAAGACGAGGCTATTCATGAGCTGACAATCCAGGCTGAGGTTTCTAGGTCTAACAATGGTCTAACAATGGTTATTTGCTGTAAGGTTGTCCATTTGCTTGTATATTACTTGTAAATTTTAAAGAAAGCATATGTATACATTCCTAGTACAATTCAAGTGTAATTAACACTGATTGCAATGTGTTTGAGCATTAGTTATCTGAACTTAGTCACATTGCTGCTTTGCTTAGTCACAAAGCCATCCCAGCTAAAGTGCTAAGAGTCCCAAAAATGGAAGAGTGGAACTTTGTCCAAGTTACATACTCAACAAATATCCATCCAAGATCTATACCCTCAACAGTGCAGATTCATAAAACATGTACTGACAAGGCTATATTTGAGTTTTAGCCCCCTCCTCATATCAGCTGTGATCATGCTCTGGCCATGGTCGTGATCAATGTAAAAATAATGCTTATTTTTAAGCTTTACAAATCCTTATCGTTAACATCGAAATGTTGCCTAAAAAAGGATAATGAAAGGTTCCACATTTCCATCTAAGTAACTGTTAGAATGTTTTAATAACAGAAGTATAATTATCCTTGTCTGTAACTTAATTGTGGCTGAGAAGGCAGACCTGATTTACATTACTGGACCCTGGATGAGAAAGGAGGATTGGGTGCCCCTCTTAGAAATTTAGACACCAGGGTTTTGGGTCTGAGCCCTAGCAGGAAATAGGGTAGATATTATCATCTGAGAGATTCTCCTAGCATCAGGCAGTACAAGTCCCATCTTAGCCATGAAAGCCAGCTGAGTTACATTGGATCAGTCATTCTCTTTCAGTCCAACCCACCTTACCTTGTTCTTATGGGGAGAACAGGAAGAGAAAAATGTTTGGATCTGTTTGTCACCTTGAGTTATTTATAAAAGTAATAAAGGCAGGATACAAATAATAAAAAATATATAAAAACATATTCTGCAAATGATCTGATGTGAGAACTTGCTTTTATGACTCCACATGCTCCATTGCATGATTCATGCCATATCTGTTCAACTTTACTGTTGAGGGGTTGATAGAATTCCTCAAGCTATACTTTCTTCTTGCATCACTTTCTTGGTTTGGCTTATTTTCCTGAAAACACTCAGAAATCCAGATTCAAACTGTTATACATAAGGAAGGTTCTAACTCTTTCTTCTTGTTCCCTGTTGGTTGTCATTGCTCTGTTTGGGTTTCTGTTTTAAAACCAACGATTTGCCTTTGTTTTTCAATCCCTGCACCCTCCAGAGAAGAGCTTGGAAGGTTGGAGAAGTAAACTTGCACTGCTGCTTGTAAAAGTCCTAATCCAGATAAAGTTCACTACACTCTAGTGATAGAAATTAGAATATGTTGCTCAGAATTATTCAGTTTGCCTCTGAGAGACCCGAGCTGTTCTCTCTAAATCCAAGATGTTCTGACAGGGAAGCAACAACTATTGGAGATGTTTGATAATTCTATACTGTCCTCTGTCTCAACAGCTATAAATTAGCAATGAGCCATTGGTTCTGTCAAGGCAATCTGTATACAGGTAGTCCTCAACTTACAACAGTTCATTTGGTGACCATTCAAAGTTACAATGGAGCTGAAAAAAATATGACTTATGACCATTTTTCATAGTTATGACCTTTGCTGCATCCCCATGATCATGTGATCAAAATTCAGATGCTTGGCAACTGGTTCATATTTATGAACTTTGCTGTGTTCCAGGATCATGTGGTCAACTTTTGTGACCTTTTCACAAGCAAAGTCAATGGGGAAGCCAGATTCATCTAACAAATCAAGTTACTGACTTATCTTTATGTCAGTTTTTTTTTCATTTTACATTATGAATATCAACTGCATTGATTCACTTAACAATGGTGGCAAGAGATGTCATAAAATGCGGCAAAACTCACTTAACAAATGTCTCACATAGAAATAGGGATTTTGGGCTCAATTACGGTCATAAGTCAAAGACCACCTGTAATAAAGGTTCTCTCCAATAAAAAGATTCCAGCCCCAACCAAGATCTTCAGGTGAGATATCGATTCATGGATAGGTCTTCTGATTGAAGAAGAGCTGAAGAGCTGGGAAGACTCACAGCAATGGAGGTGGGAGTCTACTGGACTGTCCACAAACCTGCCTTCTCATAAACAAAGTTCAACAAGGCTAATGCTTGATGGTATCATCCTCAACATTTTCTTCTAAGAGGAAACAACATTTCTTCCATTCTACGTTTGTGTTGGTAAGGAGAGTTGGCAAATGATAAAAGCAGCTTCATGACACGAGCCTTGAGTATTTTGTAAATACATTGTGATGTTGCAAAAACATAAGACAGACATAATTTATTGTATGATGCTACTTTTATCATTTTTATTCCTATAGAAACCCAAGTTTCTATACGGGGGCGTGCATAAGCACACCAATGTGCCTACCGTCCCTGTCCTGTTGTTTCTTTTTATTTTTCTTATATGTATCCATTTCATGTACTCATAACTATGTTTATATTATCTTATAAGCACCTGTCAAATAAATAAATAATAAAATAAAAAGTGGCTTCTTACAATCATGTTCCAAATTTGATATGAGAAACCATATTTTGCCTCTGTTTTTTGTGATGTTTTAGCAATGAATGTATTCAATAATTTACATTATTATAATACGGACTAATTAAAGGTTTTTTTAAAGTTTCATTCATTTTCTGGAGAGATAAACATGATCTTTGCCTTTTTGGAAAAGTAGGAAGAAATTCTTCAGTGCAAACAGTATTGTGTCATCTATATAAAATATAGTGGGAAATCTCTGGAGGATAAATCACTTTGGATTTTCTTTCCCAAAGTCACAAAATGGCTGAAAATTCTGTACTGAACATTCAGATCTTTTGACGCTGAATTTTGGTTGCATGTTGCCTAACTTTGAAAGGGTGTGTGTGTGTCTTTAAATGTGAAAATTTGATTAGGTTACTTCTTATGCACAGGCTGGTTATAGAGAACCCACTTAAAGCTTGTGGTGGTGTGGCAGGAAAACATTAACCTTCTGTTTGTCTTAGCCTGTCTCTTAAGAACTTGCTGATGTATGAGTTGTTGCCTGCTGTTGCTGTTGCTGTTTTGAACATTTGTTGGAATAAGTAGTGGAAAAATTGCTGCAATAAAGAGAGATTAAGCAAAGCAAAACCCCAGCCTCTCTTCATTTAGAAACACTCCCTTGTTCATTAGAGTCATCTTTTGTTAGTTCATTATGTGTCTTCAGGGATTTTTTACCTATAGTTTGGGAATCCCAGAAATAAGGGGAATTTGTAGAAATATATCAAAATCTCTAAAAATCTATATTCATGTAACTTAATAGTAATAACAACAATTGGAGAAAATAACAAAATATAAAGGCCTGCAAATAGAATTACTAGATAGTACCGATAGTAATAGGTCTATTGGGTACAATCCCAAAACATCTGGAATATCACTTGAACACCTTGGGTATTGACAAATTCATCATCAATCAACTGCAGAAAGGCAGCTTTACTTGGAACAGGTTACATTCTGCAATCAAATCTTTAATGTTATTAAACAATATCTCTCTATTTCAGATCCTTGGGAATGACCAATAGGTAGACAAAAATATCTGGATGACTATACGACTAACCGTACCTTTAAAATAAATTACTAATAAATAAATTGTGCTGCCATTTCAGATGTATAAAATAAATAAATTACTGTGAACCCATTTCATATGTATCTGATCAAATAGCATTTCATTTTGGATTTCTTCAGACAATGCAATCTTCACTTTCAGTTTCAAAATAATTTCACCTTTTCATTTCTTCTTCTTCTTCTGAAGATTTGGAGATTGAACTAAGCAACGAAATGTTACAGTTTTATTTTTGAAAGACAAAATTGGATGACATTTGCAGGAACAGAAGTTTCTTCTAAGGAAATAAAGTACTTGGTTTCTGTAATGTTGATTCAGTATGAAGAATATTAATCTTGTCAACCTACAGTAACAGTCTAACTTTGCTAAATTTTGTTACATTCATGCCAATTCTTAATGGAGGGCATGTTATTTTACTGAAATCTGAAAGTCTGTACCAATGATCCATATTAGCTATGCTTTCTGTGGATGTGCATGTTGAGTATAATACACAAACAAGAAAAAACATCAAATCAAACATACAGACATACAAGTATTTGATAACAATTTACATGCTACTAAAGCTGGAATGATGTGGTACTGGGTAAATTGATTTACATAATATTTAAGTCAAGACATATCAAAATGATGGGATAAATAAGAGTTAAGCTTAAGAGTGGAGTTGATAAAAAAGGATTTGGAAAAAGATTTGAATAAGAGGTCTCGTAATGAATTATGAATACCTAAAACTCTACAGTTTCAAGTTTCAGAAAGTGCCAAACTATCCACCCAGTGTGATTAAGAAATGCTCCCATTTTCAACATACTTAAACAACTTTAAGTAACAATACAGTAGAGATTTTAACACTAAGTTCTTAATGCTAAATGCACAGGTTATATGGAAACTTTTATTGTACAACGAATACTTTGGTGTGACCTGAAGCAGTTTATTATTCAGTTCCAGATGAAAAAGCCAAGTAATCGTATGCTCATTGACATTTTAAATCATGATTAATTTGATATAATATTTATTTCCTTTTTTATCCTCAGCAGTCTTAGCTATATAAGCATTAGAATGTTAATAACATATAACCAACACTCTATAAACAATTTTGTATCAAAACCACATAATGTATTATATAAGTTTAACAATATAATACAAATGCTACTATTAAAAAAAACTCACCATAAAGTTATTCCAACTGAAAACTCTAATTGTTAGTATTAAAACTATACATTCTTCTCTACCATTCCCCAACAATACCTCTCCTCAAAATATGATTCTTTTTTTTCTTTAGGGAGAAGATCAGCTTTGAGAAGACCTTAGATCTATCAATAGCATTCAAATATACTGCATTATTCATCATGCTATTTTCTTCTGAGATCAAGAAAATTAAGGAAAGTTCAGCAAACAGTACTAAGCAGAAGGCAAGGGGAGAAGAAAATTCTTTCTCACCTTAGTCTACTATACATTCTTCACTCCTCAGTCTTTTGTCATTTTTCTATCTTTGGAAAGCAACTGTTCTTTCACTACGACCATACATAGTTTCATAGAGTGATTTTTGTTCTTTTAATAGCCCACTTCTCCCTTTCTGTGGACCACATAGTCTCCACTCAAACAAGCCTTTCTTGATCTTTCCTTTTCTCTCAATGTATCTATTTCTTTTGCAATTGTCTCCTCATTCATTCTTTTCATTCAATTTATATCCATTTATTATCCACACTTTCTTGACCTGATCTCTTCTTGTTTTTCTATGCACATTTTTACAGTAACCCATTCCTACTGCATTCAATATTTCTCTGTCAGCTGATATATCATTTCTGCATAAAATAAACTATGCAGAAAAACACTGTTTGACACAGCCATTTTGCTTCTTTTGACAAATTTTACAATAGACCATATACTATCCTATCTGCATTTGAACATCTTGAAATTTCTCATCCATTCTCTTATCTTTAGGAAACCTTCAAACAAGGGATACAAATTCCTTTATTACTCTAAATTTTCAACATTTATTGCTCTAGTTTTTCAATACTCATTGCTCTGGTTTTTCGACAAACTTGCAATGGATTACTTCCTTTTCAATCAGTCTTTGATAAATTAGAATTTGTTTTATTCCACACTCCTCAATGCTTTGTCCAATCTAGCTATCATTTCTTGGAAATCATTCAGATTCTCAGGAAACAAAACATTGTCTGTGTACAAAGTGTAAATATATTCATATCCCAACAAGGACATCGGGAAAAAATAATTACAAACCTTTCTTATACATTGGTTTATAAATATATCGATCAGTCAAGGGAGCACCACACATCCTGGCTTTATACTCTGGCCAATCATGAACCAGTCATTAGACTTTTATCATCACAGATACCTACTTATTGCATTCAGCAATCAGCTTTCAACTATATATTCTTGTAAAAGATTCCAAATTTCAAAGCTATTCCCATATACTTTCAAGAAATGCACCATTTTCCTCACTTTTGAATATTTCACACTGTTTTGCTGAAGAGGCGATATCTTGTCTGCATACTTTGCTACACATAAAACTTTATTACAGTTCCCAAATTTTGGTCAT
Organism: Pseudonaja textilis; assembly: GCF_900518735.1. The sequence goes on from NW_020769379.1 coordinate 1,564,327, forward strand.
TCTCAATTCTTCTGTTCTTTGAATAAAAATTCTGCAAAATCACTTTCCAGAAGCACTAATCATCTATTAGTTTTTCTAGTTATTTTTTAAAAATCACTTTCTTCAAGGATATTTTTCATTCTCTTCCAAAATAATTTTAATAAGAATTTTGTTAAAGTTATCAAAGTGTAAAGTACAAATGAAAATTAAAATAGTGGGAAAATCGGGAAGGGAAAGATGGGATTTGTGGAAAAAAGAAAATCATTGACTTCTACTCTCACAACACAGCAGAATAATAAATTACATCATTTTATTTAAAAATCTTTTAAATTATAATTTACAATCTAGACTTGTTACTTTTTCTTACTTAATTTGTATTAACCATTTCTAAAATAACAAACCTATCGAATCAGCAAAACAGAAAATACTTTTTCCACTTTTTCCATCTAAAACACAAAATCCATAAGCAGTTTCCAAGTAGAAACAAAGCTGGGTATATTCTTTTCTTTAATTAGAGCTGTTAATTTAGCCATCTCTGCTAATTCCATCTGTTTTTCCAATTATTCATTCATCATGGAAATAAGAATATCTTTCCATTTTGGTGCATTCTTGTTGCTGTCAACATATATAATAACAAAGTTCCGGATTTTTTTTTCAAATCCTTTTTCCTTTAAGCCTAAAAGAAAAGTCTCTGATTTAATTTTATATTCACTTTAAGAATCCTCTGTATTAGAACATAAAAATATACTTTACACCAAAGATTATAAAAAGTTTCTTATTTCCATTTACCTTAATACCTTTGTACATCTTTGACAGCTGATCAGGTGCTAAATATCAATGGCACATCAGTTTATACCAAATTCTTTTAGATTATAATTTACCTTGTACAAGGTATAATGCATGTAATCTAAATCTGTAATTAAATGTAAATGACTCTTTTATTCTTAATTCTTCTTTGCCATCATTGACTGATCTTTCAACTCTATTTTTCTGTTTATACATATGATACAATATCATTCATTCTTTTTATTTGTTTCTGGCAACAGTCATTCTCTCGTATTTATTTTGCTTTATCCATAGCTCTTTCACGTCATCTTCAGGCATCATGTTTTTATATTTGTCAGTAGCGTTAATTCCATTCACTTCTGGGGCACCTTGTTCTTTTCACTCTGTTGAACTTCTCCATTCTGTTTCCTCATGTCCACTTTCCAGTCACTCTGTCTGGAGACAATCTCCTAAGACTCTTTTCATACATAATTCATACTTTTTCTTCTTTGGGCCATTCTACTTTCATTCTCATTTCTTTCATTTCTTTCCTTATCCTTTCTTTCCTCCTAAGACTCATCTTTAGCACTATGAATTGATGGATTAATAGTTTGAATTAATGGTACAGAGAAGAGCAACCAGGATGATTAGTGGATTGGAGGCTAAAACATACAATGAACGGTTGCAGGAACTGGGCTTGGCTAATCTAGTAAAGAGAAGGACCAGGGGAGACATGATGGCAGTCTTCCAATATTTGAGGGGCTGCCATAGAGAGGAGGGAGTCAAACTATTTTCTGAAGTGCCTGTAGGCCAGACAAGGAATAATGGATAGAAACTGAACAAGGAGAGATTTAACCTAGAAATAAGGAGAAACTTTCTGACAGTGAGAATCAACCAATGGAACAGCTTGCCCTCAGAAGTTGTGGGAGTGCCATCAATTGAGACTTTCAAGAAGAGATTGGACTGCCATTTGTCAGAAATGGTGTAGGGTCTCCCGCTTGGGCGGGGGGTTGGACTAGATGACCTACAAGGTCCCTTCCAACTCTGATGATCTGTTATCTGGTTTATGGTAACCATGAATTAATGGTTTGTCTTGCATTCAGTACCACTCATCTTTTAACACACATCTTTTATTATGAACAACTAATCAACCATGCTTTTTTTTATTATTTTCCATCTATATACGGCATTTGAACGGTCTCATACTTCAACCATATATTTGAAATACACTTCTTTTTCTAAGGCAATGCTTGCCAATCACCATTTAATTCATTCTTACATCTATAAATATGCCTGGAGCCAAGCATTTACTGGCCAGATGTCCTTCCTGATGCCACACAGAGTACGCAGCAGATATTTTTTCTTTGTGCCTTAGGTGAAAAACATCTGGTGCTACCAAGGATTGAACTCTCAACCTTCTAAGTGGGAGGGGAGCATCTTCACCACTAGGCCACCACATTACTCATATACAAGTAGTCATCGACTTACAGCAATCCATTTAGTGATTGTTCGAAGTTACAATGGCACTGAAAAAGTGGCTCATGGCCATTTTCCAAACTTATGACTGTTGCAGCATTGTTATAGTCACGTGATTTACATTTGGATACTTGACAGCTGCTTCATATTTATGATGGTTTCAGTTTCCCGGGGTCATGTGATCATATTTTGCGACTTTCTGACTTGTAAAGCTAATGAGGAAGCCAGATTCACCTAACAATCGTGTTACTAATTTAACAATTGCAGTGATGTGGCAAGAAAAGTTGTATAATGGGGGCAAAACTCACTTAACAAATTTCTCATTTAGCAACATAAATTCTGAACTTAATTGTGTTTTAAGTCAAGGACTATCTGTATATGTTCTGCCTCATATGCCTTTTCTATCTCTCTTTAGTCCCTGTCTGTAGAATCCTGGTCCATATCCTCACAGTGGACTGGTGAAAACTGGACTTTTGTTTCCCTTTTTTTAAACAGGTTCACCAGTGAGTAAGAGGCCAGAAACAGTTTCTGCTGGGGATAAGGATAGTTGGGGGCATTTGGGCGAGCATTTAAAATATTTGACCAGAAATATAACCAAAGCCAAATTTAATCCGAAACATGCCTTATGTTATTCTAGGCAACCAGGGATTTCTCATGTAAAGACTGCCTTGTGAAGCAGACCCAAGTTGCCTGCATCCTGCCAATTAGGAGGTACACGCGTGCTCAGAATACAATAATGTCCATTGCAGAGCAGAGTAAAGCTATCAACAAGAACAGCAATGCACTTCCAAGAATGAAAGTCAGTCCAGTGCTTCAGGCAATAAGCTTTTAGGATCATATACTGTTTGAAGAAACTATGTTTGGTTCACAGTAGACCTGCAATCTCTGAAGTGTCACGCTTTGCTTCAGAATTAAGGGTTTCCCTGAAGTTACTTTCTCATAGCATAAGCCAACATTTTCATTGCTTAATATATTGTGGTGCCAAAGACTGCCTTCCTAAAGAAGGCAACTGGTATTAGCATATCCTCAGGAATATTGTGGCTATACCACTGAACTGCAAAAGTATAAAGCGCTCACGTTAACAAAAAGCTTTTTTAAATATCTGTAATTTAATAGCATTTTGTGCTCGGTTATTGTATTTGGATATGCAAAATGTGTAGCTGAGGTGACTTTTGTACTGAGTATGTCATGTACTTTATATCCCAATATATAATTTAGAAAAACTGAAATGCTAGGATGTTTCATGATCTTATTTTGAATGGCTTTTGAAACGTGGCAATGGTTGACAGGGAATTGTAAATAATTTTCCCAACAGGATTTCACTTCACGCATATGACTGATAGAGACACCTGACAAGCAAAAATATCAAATAATTCCCTGGGGCATTACACCAGGTTAATAGCAGAGTTATAAGAAAAGCTTCAAGCAGCTGCTGAATTTAGTAAAGAGAAACAGAATTTTTAAAAACGGTATGCTTTAGAATTTAATTTATGCAGGTGCCATCATAGATGGAAAATGGGGGATATACAGTATTGTAATGCCTCCCATGATATTGTAATGCCAGCATAAAAGGGCAGAAGCCTGCATTGTGAATTCATCACACATTTTGTTAGTAATAATAAATGGTTATGAATAAATAAATTAATAAATGCAGTTACAATAAATGCTTATGAACATACAGTTTGTTTGTTTTTTAAATCTTTTACTCATGTTGCACTTGGGGAACTTTATTAACAAGTTAGCCTCTGTAAGCATCTATTCAATTTAGTTGGAAAAGGTTTATTACAAAGTAAATCATATAGCCTGTCTCTTACAGAATGGCCTGCTAGATGTTCTCAGATATAAGCACCGGGAACTTCTTTTAACATTTCTCTCACTGGGAAACTACTCTGCATGATAGAAAATAAATAAAACTCTTTGAATCTATAGAGCTTTCAGAGTTGGAATTAGGGCCTTGTATCAGGTCATAGAGACTGAGTTTGGCTGTCAAGTGACTCTGTTACTGTCAGTTTAAAAAAGAAGATGAACTCCCCCAAATCTGTCTCTTGGCTTCCCTAGATTTCTTCTCAGCTTATACCTATTATTCACTTCACCCATATCTGAAAGCCTAACATCTGATGCTGGCCAGATGTGTTGGACTAAGGCCCACATTATCTTGACATTATTATTTCATTAAAAGCCAATGGAAATTAGTAGGTAAACAACTACGTAATATATCCCACGATGAAGGGGTGTGTGTGTGTGTGTGTGTATGTATATATGAATATGTGTGTGTGTGTTTAAAACTATATTGTAAAACTATAGCTTTCATTAGCCTCTGCTAACATTGTCAGAGTGTAAAACTACCATTGAAACAGTTGAAATATGGCTTTGATGGTAGTTTTACACTCTGACAATGTTAGCAGAGGCTAATGGATAATATAGTTTTAGTTCCGGAGATCATGATCTCTCTCTCTCTCTCTCTCTCTCTCTCTCTCTCTCTCTCTCTCTCCCCTCTCTCTCTCTCTCTCTCTCTCTCTCTCTCTCTCTCTCTCTCTCTCTCATCTATCTATCTATCTATCTATCTATCTATCTATCTATCTATCTATCTATCTCTATATATAACACTCAATGCACACACACAAATAAGCCCAGAGATATGCAGTATATACACAGCATCTCTGTATGTATATGAGTGTATATACAGTGTGTGTGACTGCTACAAGTTACCAAAAACGTAAGTTTTCACACTCATGACTGCTGCAGCATCCCCGTGGTCATATGATCAAAATTCAGACACTTGGCAACTGGTTCATATTTATGATGGTTGCAGTGTCCCGGGGTCATGTGATCACCTTCTGCAACCTTCTGGCCAGCAAAGTCAATGGGGAAGCCAGATTCACTTAACAATCATGTTACTTAATATAACATCTGCAGTGACTCACATAACAATTGTGGCCAGAAAGGTGGCAAATGTGGTGAAATCCCATAACTTTCTCTCTCAGCAAGAGAAATTTTTGACTCAATTGAGGTTGTAAGTAGAAGACTACTTGTACACAAACACACACACAGAGATAGTGGTTTTTTAAAAGAAATATACTTTTACTTAGGAATCATGAAAACATATTGTTTTCTTACTGGCTTAAAGTTACTGTTCAAGGATAGTTTATTAGTTCTTCAATTGCAGCACTGTGTGATGACCCAAGGCATGACACAAACATAACCAAGTCACAAAAATAGAAGAAAGTCCCTTTAAGGCGTCCAACTTGGCCCCAATGTCCAATTATCCTCAGCTGGATATCAAACTCTTAAAGAAAACAGTTTATGGAGGAAGTAAATGCAGTCCACACCCAAAGTAAAGTTAATTTGAAATAAAAAATGCAACACAAACCACACTGAAGGAATTACTATGTTAGGCAAGAATGATTAATTGCATACTTCTACCAGATAACGCAGCAACCACAGTTGGGAGGAAACACAGTGACAAAAATGCACGCTTAGCTTCCAGCACCTTTGCTATGTGCAATTTGTCCTTTCAACCAGTCCTCCCAGCTGCAGCCTATGAAGGGGATCAGGGGCCCTTCCTACCCATAGACCACACCACTCACATTTATCCTCATCCGCTCCTCCCTGCATGCCCTAGAATGAAGAGGGGGTGGGCCTGGGTCTTCCTCTGAATGCCCATCCGGCCTTTGCCCTTCCCCAGTTTCATCCACAACCACTGGAGCCACACTCCCATTCCCTGTCAGCTGTTGCATCTCTCCCTCAGAGTCAGACTCCAACATGGGCATGACGTACTGGTTGAAGGAAGATAGGATAAATTATATTAGATAAACTGGCATGATTTTAGATAATCCCATTTTTAATCGCTGCCTTTCTAAAATAGATTTGTTTACTTAGTAGGTTTTTCAAACTGCCCACTCAGTAAATATATTTGAGTAGCTGTAAGTGATATTTTCTTTCTGAGATATAATTTTCTAGAAGAGATTTATTTTTAAATGCTATTATTAGGTTTCACATATACTATCATGTTTATATCTCTGAATATGTCAGAAACCGTCAATAGATTACTACAACCACATGGAACCAGCATAGCACAGAAGCCAACTAAAGCCCTTCAAAGCATCCTAAGCAAAAGATCAAAAGATCCAGCAACCCTAGAAGAAAAAAGCAGGAGTCATCTACCACATACAATGTAATTCTTCAACAACCATTTATGTAGGGCAAATAGGCAGAAGAATGGCATAACACATCTTTGAACATCAACCAGCATAGAAGACATGATGGAAATTCTTTAATTTCACAACATAGAGACAGACTTAACCATAGTTTCAGTTGAGAAAATGTGACCACCCTAGATTAAGCCCAGTCTAAAAATGCTAGGGAATTTCTAGAAGCCTGCCACTCTGACAAATTAGCCATCAATAGACACACAGACATTAACAATATCTATAAACCATGAAAAAGAGACAACTAACTGGCTAAAAAGGGAGCAAAAAGACCTAAGTATCTTTCCACCAGCAATCAGCACCCAGATCAGCAAAGATTAATTCCAAGATTAACATCAGACCAACAGTCATTGGTCTAGTCTAAACAATACCCTAGTCAAGAAACTGCCAAAGAAGTTAACAGTAAACACTCCAGCCAAAGAATCTTTAAGATCACCCCCACCCATACTGTCATATAAACTGAGTATATATAGAATATAAACCAAGAATATAAACTAGAATAAAAAACCAAGAGCAAATCCCACTTCTTACGAGCACTGATGATGTTACCTAGTTTGGGTGATGTAATGTCTGCAAGAAAACAAGCAAGCTCAGAGAGCACCAAGGACCCTTTATTTCAACCCTGAGCTACAGATATTCTCCTATATTGGTACTATCATCTGTAAGCCATGACCTTCCTCCATTGAACCAAAATGTATTAGCTTTGGTTTATTTTGCTGATTATACATATGGAAGAAAAAATTGAAAAAATTAAGATAAGGAATAATTACTGTTATGCATTAAAATAGCATAATAAAAATATTGGGAGTAAAACAATATATCGCTATAAAAGGATAGCCATTTGACTACCTCTGAAAAGATGATCCTTGTAGTGAAATAGTACAGTGTTATTGTCTGCCGCTTGCTCAGATGGTTGATTTGTGTGCAGAAACCTCACCATAGCACTGGAGACCTATGCTTCATTTTGCTGACGGCTTACTTTCCAAAAAAACACTATCAAAGAAAACACTGGAATGACAGGGAGGGGAAGTTCTCTCAATTTGTACGATGGCATTTAAAATGTTTATTTTTCCATTGTTCCATTATTGACTTTGAAGCCCACTCCATGCTGGATAGTGTCATCAGATGTCAGAGCCTTCCCAACTGGTGTCCATTGTTCTTGAACTACACAGAGGAAATTGCTTTCTCTTAGGGAAGGAGTTTGCTGTCAGGCAGCTGTTCAGTTAAACAATAGCAGTAGGTAAAGCTTTCTGAGACCCCAATTTATATTCTGACTTGGTGCCAGAAGTATTGTCAATGCTTTGAAAGAGAAAGAGAAATAAGAATATTCACCTTAGAAGTGTGTAGCACAGTAGTAATATTCTGGATCATAAATACAATGGAAACAGAAAATGAGAAGGGCAGCTGAGTAATACTTTGAATGTGGCCTAACCAGACTGGTTTTTGTTATGACCTACAGGAATGGCATTAAAAGAGTTGGTGCTTCTACTTGCCTTGTTTGCTGCCACTGAACAGTGGAAATCTACAAAGGAAGTAAGTCTTCAATAAACTCCAGCTTTAGCTGGTTATGGAATATAGTGAAGTACCAAATTTTTATTTTAATATAGGGCAATTGTCTGGAGGAATATCTAAGGCACTGAAGGTCACCACCAAGAAAATAAAATTCCCCCAACTTTAGAAATTATTGTGATACATTGTGGGATATAATTTACCTTGTTGGATTAGGAGGAGAGTGATGCAGATTCAAGCCTTCATCCAGGATTGCATTTTTCTAGATACCCTGTTCCACACATTCACAGCTTGCCCTCAGAAGTTGTGGGAACGCCATCACTTGAGACCTTCAAGAAGAGATTGGACTGCCATTTGTCAGAATTGGTGTAGGGTCTCCCACTTGAGTGGGGGGGTTGGACTAGATGACCTATAAGTTCCCTTCCTACTCGGATTATCTATTATCTGATATTATTTCAGTCAAACATAACTTTATATTGTTTTGTGAAGATGAAAAAAATATGGGTGGGTGAGGAAGTGGCTTGTGTACGCTGAGAATTTTCTGGGGTTCCTTGAATAAAAGCAGATGAGATAAACAAGCAAGATGATCATTTTTTTAGATTTGGGCCTGAGGCAAATTAGGAAAAAAAAATGTGGATTGATATATATCAAACCTATATTACTATTCACTTGGCCAGGCATGTATCTGTCCCAACAAATCTATACCCAAACTTATAGTAAAATATCTAGACATAGCTTATTTAGAGGTATTGAGAGTTTATATTTATTCCTGAAAATGAATACATTTCTTAGGGTTCTTGGTTCCCCCCAGATCAGTGCAAGATTGCTGATACTTTGCATTGCTTTCTAGAATGACCATGTGATCTCAGTTGGAAAGAATCATATAGAATCTAGACCATGTTTGACATTATCCTTGTAGGAATTTCTCTTTTAGATCTTTCACCATACTGGTAGCCCCTAACTTTATAATCCAGTTTGTCACTGTCCTTTCTGAACTATGGTGCTCAGAATTGGACACACTACTCAAATGGAGTCAGACTACAACAAACTAGAGTGGAACAGTTTCCCCCATGATCTGAATTTTGTGTTCCTGTTAATTCATCCAGAGATGGCATTTGCTTTCCTGGCAGCATGATATTATCTGATTTCTCTCAAAACAGAGGAAGACAAATAGAAGCTGCATGGAAATCAGGCTAAAGGAATGAAGCAGCTGGAGCAGTAAGGAAAAGAAAAAGAAAAGAAACAAATGAGAGTCAACTTTGGCGAAAATTTAGAAACAGAAAGAAGGGGTCTAAGAACCTATGGCATATGGTGGAAATCTGATGCATTACTCTAGTATCTGATGTTGCACAACTGAAGGTAGAAAAGAAGATGGACTAGAGGGGAGGTGCTGTTGAATTTGGACAAAGGTTTCAAGAGGTCTTGAAGAAGAATTTCTCTACTTTGCTTTCATTCGTAAGAATTTCTTTCAATAGAATTCTGCTCATGGGCAGAGAATCATGGATTTCTGCTATCAATAGCTAAATGCTATTACCAATAAAATAACAGCTGATACAGTGAACCTGTAGAAGAAAACTGGGGATGGGCTGTCATTTTAAATTGGAGATGGGGAGACAGAAGGAGTGATCGCTAATATCCTCAGTAAGAAACTCTCCCTTTACTATCTAAATCAGTGGTTCCCAAACATTTTCAGTCCACCGCCCCCTTGGTGCTACAAACTCATCCTCGGTGCCCCCCACCCAGGGATGGGATTCAAAGTTCTACGGTATAGCCTAATTTTAGGGTGTGGCTTGGTCACATGACTGGGTGGGCGTGGCTTGCTGATCACATGACTGGCTGGCGTGGCTTGATGGCTGGGCATGGCTTGCTGGTCACATGACTGGGTAGGTGTGGTTTTGTGGTCATGTGACTGGCAAACAAGCGGCCCTCACTTTATGGCCAGTTGTTTAGCAAGAGTTCTAATTTATGACTGGCCTCTCCAAAGATACTTGACCTGTTTTGGAGTTTTGACAGCCATGCACACAAATACACACACACACACTCCCTTCTAACCCTGCTGGAGCAGGTCACTGCACTAGAATCGGCAAAGCATCTCTGATTAGATTCTAGTTGTGAATAAAATCTAATCAGAGATGCTTTGCCGATTCTTGATTTGTTTTATTTGTATCTCTTTATTTTATGTTGCTGAATTGCATTGACATGTGTGTCCCTTCTTGTGCACACCCCAGAAGCTTTGTGATTCTTTGCAGCAAAAATTACTGACCTCTGGCTTTGCTCTACTTTTCAAACATGCCGCCACTGCTGCATTCTAGGTGCCGGCTCTGCAGGTCCACCCCATTGAGCCCACTGCACTGGAGGGACCTGCCCAAGCAAGTCAAGTCAATGGGGTGAGCCTGAGAGAGAGAAAGAGAGAAAGAGAGAAGGAAGAAAAGAAAGAGAAAAGGGAAAAAAGGAACAGAAAAAGAAAGGGGGAGATGGAAGGAAGGGACAGAAAGAAAAAGAAATAAAGAAGGAGGGAGGGGGAAAGAAAATGAGATATCTATTCTAGTCCAATCACCTGCTCCAGCAGGGTTAGAAGGGAGAGTGTGTGTGTGTTCTCCTTGTAATTTACCAGTACAATTTGGTTTTGCCTTCTTCAGAATTGGCACTGTAATATATTGGGGAAAAGTAATTTTTAGGGTGGAGATCTGGTCCAATGGATCCTGTTTAAAGCCTCAACAAAATGTGAGAGCTTCCTGATAATCTTGACCATGTTTCATCCACAAAACCTTTAATAGAAGCCAAAGATGTTTCAGTGTGGAAAAGAGCCTCAATCTAAGCTAGGACTCATTTCAATCTGATGCATCAGTGCGCTCTCTCTCTCTCTCTCTCTCTCTCTCTCTCTCTCTCTCTCTCTCTTTCTCTTTCTCTGTCTCCCCCTCCCTCCCTCCCAGACTGCTCTACTTTCCCAATGTGCCTGCAGGGCTGGAGTTTGAACATGGATGGATGAATGGATGGATGGATGGATGGAGAGAGAGAGAGAGAGAGTCAGAGAGACAGCTAGGTAGATAGATAGATAGATAGATAGATAGATAGATAGATAGATAGATAGATAGATA
>NW_020769379.1:1575371-1596707 GCF_900518735.1 Pseudonaja textilis
ATAGATAGATAGATAGATAGATAGATAGATAGATAGATAGATAGATAAAGATTGGTAGGTAGGTGGGTAGGTAGGCAGGCAGGCAGGCAGATCTTTTGGATGAACGTATGGATAAGTAGGTAGGTAGGTAGGTAGATTGGTAGATAAATAGATAGATAGATAGATAGATAGATAGATAGATAGATAGATCTATATTGGTAGATAGGTAGGTAGGTAGACAGACAGAAAGACAGGCAGGCAGGAAGGCAGACAAACAGACAGGCAGAACTTATGGATGGATGGATGGGTGGGTGGATGGATGGACGGACAGACAGACAGAAAGAATCTGACAGCAGCGGCACTTTGGGAAAGTAGAGCAAAGCCAGAGTGGGAATTGAAGTCCACACAAGTTGCCAAGGTTGAGAAACACAGGCTGAATATATCAACCCAGCCATTCTGGTTTAGAGTTTAGCATGCTGTTTGATTCTGGCTTAGTCAATAAACGATGGCTAAGATCTTCCTGCTCCTTAATGCAGCTGCCCCTCTGTCCCTTCTCCAGCCCCCTGCCCCAGTTCTTTCTTTGGCATCCAATTTTTCAATGCCAACCTCCCTGGGGCAGCGATGCGGCTGACTTCACCCTCTTTGCTTCAACCCAAGGTCCACTTCCATCGGGCCAAGCAAGGGGAGGTACTCTACACATGCTCAAAGACTCCCAACTTCGGGAAAGTGCTCTGCCCATCTTTATGCTCTGCCCGGGAGGAGGAAGGCGTGCAAAAGCAGCCCAGATGGGCGGAGGGGAGGCAGAGGGAACGATCACTTGGAAAGCAAGCAAGCAAGTGCAGGGCTTGGTTGGAAGAACCAGGCTGCAGAGGGAGTCTAGGTTCTAGGCCCAGAATGGCCACATAGAGCTGAACTGAACCGAGCCACATGCCTTGGAGAGCTGCAGCTGCACCCACCTGCATCCTGCGTGCAAGCCCGGCTGGCTGGAGAGGCAGAGGCCGGACAGGCACTGCGCACTCCCTTGTTCTCCTCCGGGGAAGGGATCCTAATGCTGGACCACCCACCCCTTCCACTGCGCACCTTGGGAGGGTTTTGCTTTCAGGCCTTTAGGCACATCTCCACCACTTCCACCGGAGAGGGCAGCCTGCAAGCTTTCTGCCACCTCCCACCTCTCTCCCCCCCCCCCCCCCAGGCTTGGCAAGGCTCAGCGTGCACGGGTTCTACATTCAAGGTGTTGGCTATGGAACGATGAAACAGTCAATTGGCTGTGTAGCCAGCAGTCAATGAGCCTGCGGGGCTGGCACCTCGAATACCCCCCTGCTGCCTCTTAGCGCCCCCTAAGGTATTCCACCCACCCCCAGGGGGTGGTACCGCCTACTTTGGGATCCACTGATCTAAATGATACTTGAAGTAAGGGAGAATCATTAGAACTGTTGGGCTTTTTATCACAACTTTGGAATCCCTCCCCCTAACATCATTTTACCATTTCCAGGGGAGAAAATGGAGCTCTCTTAGTTCTATTAATGTGAAAGGAGGGTAGCAGAAGGCTGTGTGGACATATACAGAAAGTGAGAAGAAAGTCTCATCTTTCACTTTTGGAATTTCCTCTGCCACTTCTTTCTATCCTTTTCCAGCTACAATTACACATGAAAAAGAAGAATTTTGGAACAAACAAGACATCCCACATAATTTTTAAGATTACCCCCAGTGAACATTGAAATCCATTCATAATTCAGTTCTGGCAAACTTTATCAGTAATTGTAACATTCTGCACTTCAAAAAGGCAATTGAACTTTCTTGGCCCGGGTGGTCCTGCAGTTTTTAAAGACTGGTGTGTGAATATTTAAAAGCTGTCTACACATTTCTTCAGATTTGTCACATTGATTTTAAATCTACAGACAGGAAAGCAAATATTTTTGTTTTGTTTTGTTTCCATTGTCACAATCTGTCATTTTAAAGAACCAACCTAACTGAAGGATCAAGGGCTATTCAGTTCTAGCTGCCAATATTTTGACCAGAGCATACAGTAAAAGAGTTGAAAGTTGTAACAGAAATATAATGATTACAATTACAATTATTATTTCTAAATAAGCTAAAATAATATTTTCAAGCCATTCTAAACTCAAACCTAAACATGTTCCCATCAACTTTATTTTTAATATATTTATTACAAATAGTTATATCCAGCCTTTGAGAATATAGCTAGTCCTTGTGTAAGCCACCACAACTAGGTTGTAAGACAAATGGTTGTAAAACAAAACTATGACTGTACTTACAACCTTACTTCAGCTTTTCTTTGCTTTACAGACCTCTGAATGTCATAAATATGAGGAATGGTTGCAAAGTAATTTTTTTTTTCCCATCAGCACTGTAACTGTGAATGCTCACTAACCCAAGGCCGTTGCTAAGGGAGGACTATCTGGAGCAGTAAGCCTATATCAGCATCATTTAATAATGCATATAAATGAAAATACAATAAATATTATTTAAAAAGCAAAAAAAAGAAATCTCTTCACAAGGTTATTCGAGGTTAAAGGTGGTGGAGTGAATGTGTAAGAGAGTACAGTGAAGATTTATGTTGGTTGTCACCTACCATAATGGGACCCTTTGATTTTGGCTAAGTGCATTGTATGAACTGAAAGCTTATGATGTATCAAATCAATCATAGTGGCTTATGCTAGAAAGCAGGATTAAGATAATGCATAGTTTGGTGTACTGTGTGAAACTAACTTCTGTGTATAGGCAGCTGAAACTAACTATGGAACATGCTTTGAGACCAAAATATTGGTGTTGGGGAGGCCATGTTAATGCAGAAGTATTGGTGTCTTCATATTGGGTATAAACTGTGGCATTCAACATGACCATTATAGATTCATGACCATTAATAAATAAATGTATGACACATGCCAATGACATTTAAAAAAATCAAAATGCAATAAACTTAATAAGTGAGAATAATATAATTTTATATAAATAATAAATACATACAGTAGTTTCAGGACATAAATGTAACAATGAAAATGTAATCAAATTAATATTAATGTGATACTTTCTCTTAGAAGAGTGGCATTTTAAAAAAAAATTCTATGTAACTTCAAGATATCGCCCTCAAACAGGTCAGCTCTTATGTAGGAATTATTTGATATATATATGCATTTACAGAATGTTTACTCTTGATTGCAGGGCAACATGTTCCCTCGAAAGATGTATTGTAATCAGACTAAATGTGACAGCACAATGTTTTTTAATGTTATTTTCTACTTGAAATGGTTCCTTTTTATTTATTGATCCTCTGGTTAACTTTGAAAGAAACAATCCCTTATCATTTTATTTTTAATTCCAAGTGGTTTGACCCAAAACTGATCTGAAAGGAACCTTGTCATTCCTTGTGACACGGGCTTCTAATCTCAATATCTTCTATCAAACCCTAAAATGATTTTTGAAACTTTAAATAAACATGATATTCAGGACAATTTTGGAAGATGTGTAGTAGTTAAGATAGCAGGCTAGAAATTGGGAGACAGTGTGTTCTAGTCCTACCTTAAACAGAAAGCCAGCTGGGTGATCTTGGGCAAATGCAAATCACTTTCTCTCAGCCCTAGAAAGTAAGAAAGGGCAAACCTCTTCTAAAAAAAAAAAAAACCTTGCCAAGAAAATTGAAGAAATTTGTTGATGCAGTCTCCAAGAATCAGACACCATTTGAACAAAAGAAGAAAAAAGCCTCTTTTCATCTAATTAATAAGAACTATGCCACAGATATTTGTTGGAAACTGCTAGATTGGATGGTAAATGAGAATCTGATAGGTTGGAACAACTGGATTTAGAATAGGTTACACTAAACCAGATTAGGGTTTGACACCATCAAACTTGTGACTGAAAAATATAGCCAGGCTCCCAAGTCAGCTCTGCTTATTCTGTTTATAGACTTCAAGCAGGCATTTTACTCAATCTTGAGGAAAATGCTTTGGCCTAAGCTGAAAGCCTCTAACATTTGACAGACAGATCCTCACTCTCTTACACACTTCATAATAATATCAGATTGAGTTTGAACTGTAACATAGCAGGCCACCTCTCAGATGTAACCTTAAGCAGAATGGGAATTCAGCAAGGGTAATGGCTCTGCTATTATTTAACTATTACAGTATGTCAATCTAATGGTGAGACCCTTAAATAAAGAAGAACATCATTCCCTCCAAATTGGCAAATAGGTATCTGTACTGCTTTAAACAAATGACTTGCTAATTTTAATAGTCTACTGGTTGATTTAGAAGGACCATGGGAACACTATTCATTTCCTACAACCATTGCAAATAAATTATGAAAAAAACTAAGAGTGTGCACTTGGCAAGGGGAAATAAAACTACCCTGGAGACTTGATGGAAAATTCATCGATCAAGTATCTTGGGTTTGGGTTGTTTTTTTTTGTATTTGATGTTTGCACACAGGGAAGCAAAATACTTATAATGGAGAGATGACCATAGTATTCACCAACCGTTCTTTCCTTTTTCTTCTGCAGAAGCTCACTGTTATCCTAACCATAGTGCATTTATTTGAGGCCAAGGTTCTGTATGGGACTCAGCTAAATCCAGGTATCAATTACATTAAAGTTGAAAGTGTACAAATTAACCTCTAACAAAAGTTGCTCCAGGCAGCAAGTTTTGTCCTTAATGGAGCCCTACAGTTGGTAGGATGGTAGAACTACTAAGGGTTGAGAAAAGGACATGGCTAAGTATTTTCAAATACTGTCTAAAGATTCATTTTCAGTCCTAACATTTGACATCTCTTATCTTGCTGGACAAATTCCAATAATCTGGAAACAGCAAATTGAAGACAGTTCAGAAATTGGGTTTTACTCCAGAGGAATTGCTGACACTGGGATAACACTCTATGGTTTTCTTTGACAAAGTATCCTGGATACAGAATTGTAAATTGAATACACCAAAGTATCAAATGGAATACAACTGGGACATTATAAGTTCCATTTCAAACCAGCCCAGTATCTTAACCAACTTACAGTTAATGAATAGATAGCACTTGTGGCCAGGAGGGCTTTTACATAGATCTATCTTGTGCACCAGTTGTGACTTTTCTGGATTAAGAGATTTTTCTGATACTTGTGCTTTGATTACCTCCTATTCAGTCTACTGAAATTCATTCTCTAATGGGCTGTTTTTGAAGATGACTTAGAAGCTACAGCTGGTAGCTGTAGAAGCTACAGCTGGTAGCTGCACATGTGTATGTGTGTAATTATGGATGTCTTCACTTTACCCATGTAACATCTCTACTTTGCAAACTATGCTTGTTATTAGTGAGCTTCTGAGTATAATTTAAGGTTTATATTGTCATCCATAAAGCTATTCAGTTCTGCTTATGATTGGACATGGCTTGCCTTTTCCCTGATGTGTTATTAGGTAAATATTTTGCTTCTTTTGGTCATTTCTGTATATTTATTGGTACTATTTTGTTGCTGTCAATTTTGTAAATGAGGTAGCATACAAGTTGATTAAATTAAAAAAAAATACACTGGTTTAGAATAGTGGATCTTTCTTGTGTCTCCCCAATGCCAGATATTTCTTTGCTATAAGAGTAGCAACATGAACCTGCATCATCATTCCCTTAGAGTTCTATGCTCCCCGTTATTCTCAAGTTCCTCAAGCACTTGCTACATATATGTCACACCAGTCCTGATCTCCATGTTAAAGGGATCTCTGTAGATTATGTAGTGTAAACCTCAAATACACACTAATTTCAGCCACGGTGGATTCCAATAATCCCACAACTTGTCATTTCACCTATGTTCCCTTCTCAGTTTACAATACAACCTTTAAAAACCCATTGTTTTCAGCAATCAGTGGTTCCTGTAACCTGTTAGAGCACCAGGCTAGAAAGTGAGAGAATTCAAGTCCCATGTTAACTATGAAAGTCAGCTGGGTAATTTTGGGCCAGTCACTCTCTCTCTCTCTCAGCCTAATTCACCTCACAGGGTTATTGTTGTGGGGCAAATAGGAGCAGGAAAGTGTTTCTAATCTGTTCCTATCTCCTTGATCATCCTTCCAGACCTCATAAGTCATCATTGGCATTAGCATCCCTCCTGCTTTCAAAATCTCCATTGTGCTAGTTTTTGTAGCAAACTCTCCTACTGAACAAGTTTTTTCACATTTTCATGTGTACAGCTTATTTTTTAATAACAATTTACATTTCTGTCCAAGAATGGAACCACCTCCATTCAATATCTCTGTCAAATCCAGGTCGATTACTATTCTTATCCTTCTTCCTCTTGATAAAATACCTGAACTTCCTCTGTCCACTCTTAACTATGGTCTCATCCTATTTGGTCAATTCACTTCTTCTCAAAACCCTACCCATCTTCATTCATTCTCATCTCTCACCTGCGCTGTTCCATGAGTTGAACCCTACAAAATATTCTTAATACCTTTCCCACTTTAGTTTGATTTCAATCAAGCCTATGTTCAATTGCCAACCGTACAATATGAACAAATACAATGCTGTTTACGCAAAATTAATCTTTTTAAACTTGACCTTAACATACAAAGATTCATTCCTCATTGTGCCTTTCACATAATGCATGTAGAATTTGAGAATACATGTGACAAAACAAATGAAGAAGGATTATTATTTATTTGGGTCTTATAAAAAGATACATTTTTTACTGCTAACCTTGAATTTTCCCTTAGCGTGTTGATGACTTTTTCTTGCACATCACTGATCCTGTTCTGACTATATCAGCTTTGGCAATCACTTCTGAATTCAAGTAAAGAATGACAGCGATGCTTTTTTCATTCTGACAATCCAATTTTTACAGGCTTCTGTTATCCTACATAGGGGTCAAGGGTTCTCAAGTAGTGTTAACAAAAATTAGATTAAATTTAAAAGTTGGGAATTCTAATTAAATGAATGTGACAGCCATTTGTTTTTAAAAGTCAAAGTCTTCCTTTTCCCATTTCCACCTTTAGAGGTGATGCTGCTTATCACAGAGTGGAATCATGATGCAGACTTGAAACCACATTGCTAGCTGCTACTATGCATCCTAATCTGATGAAGACCTAATTTCCTTTCTCTCCTGGGATCTGTAAAGTTTCAATTCTTCCCTTTCTGTCATTGGCCTAAAGAAATAAATAAATTGACAAACGGGAAATAGACAGATAAATGCATAGTTCTTTTTCAAGGAGTTTACAACCCCATAGAAAATTCAAATAGATTGTTAGCAAGATCAGAGGAAGCGCAATTTATTTAATTTTTTTTTTTTTTAAAGAACAAAGGAACAAAGGAAACATCTTCCAGTCCAGAGATGGCAGCCTCAATCTCTTAAAATCCCTTAACAAGATCTAGGAATCCAGGAATCCTGGGTCAACCCTTCACGTAACCCTGACAGGTTTCACTATCATCCATGATGGAAGTGCAGCAATATGAATTTGAAGTTACAAAGAAGTTTCAAAGTGCGTAATCTCAAAAAAGACATATGAAATATGCCCACCCAAGCTTGTTTCCCAACACTTCCCTCTCCTCCCACGAGCCCATCCCTTTCCATTAGTGTTTCAAACTCCCACAGGAATATTATAAGGAGTGTGATGGGGTGAGAGGCTACTGAGTCCATTATAACTGGAAAGAAGGTAATCAAGAAACATTCCTAATACTGCAAGAAAAGGAATCTCCCATCACCTTGTGATGCTTAGGTAAAAGAATCCTCTCTCAGGACTCCTAAAATTCAGTCAATGTTTCTCGCTCCTCCAAAATATATATATATATAATCAGAGACACAGGGAGAGAGGGAAAACACTAAAATGAAATTTTGTCCCGATTTTATTTTCAAGTTTTATACCACGGTGTATCTTCAAAATGAACAAACCTTCTTCACAGCTATAAGAAAACACTTATAGAAATTGGCATTAACTATAGAATTCCTTTTATTGTAAACGTCAGAGGGTTGGTCTATGTCTTTTTGGAACTGGCCCTTCAAAACTTGGGCAGCTGAGTCAGGAAAGGCCAAGCAGATGGGGAAGAAGCAAGGGAAGGAGGATCTAGTTGTGCATCATTAGCAACGTGAGGAACTTCATTTACTCCTATTATAGCCAACTGTTAGTGTTAAGTCTGGGCGGTGGGTCCCAAGGAGAGACGAGACTCGAAATAGTGACAACAGCTCTTTATTAGGAAACCAGATACTGAGACAAGACTCCCAGCCGAGGCAGCTCCTTTTATAGAGCTGGCTGTGGCTAGGCAGCCTATGACATGCATTTGAGCTTGCCGCGCTTTGTTTTACCCAATCGCGGCAGCCGAATAAGAACCAATCAGAACGCTTAGTTTTGTCCAATCATGGCCCGGCTTTTCCGGACCAATAGGAATGCAGGCCTACAAGCCTGCTAGTATGGAACAGTGAGAAAGGAAGGACTTTGTTCAATTATTTGTAAAAGTTATTGCATCTCTCTGTCTCTGTCTCTGTCTGTCTCTCTGTCTGTCTCTCTGTCTCTCTCTGTGTGTGTGTGTGTGTGCACGCGCGCACACGCGTGCGTGTGCACATGCATCTACTACTCCAAATCTATATGGAACTTTTGTGCTTTGATTGGATGGTATTAATAGTCTGGTTTGAGGAAAAAAACAATTAGCACACACCTTTTCATGATTTCCCGTTGGACAGAATGAAAGAAGATACTGCTGATGTTTATATCAAGTATAAGGTTTATTTATGTATTTAAACATTTAAACATTGTATGGCTACCTGTCTCAGAACCACAACTGTGAGTTCACAATAGTTACTTAAAACCAAACATCATATAAGAAGATAACAACAAAATAAATAAAAATAAAAAATGTAATCAATGAAACATAGCACCACAATAAGTCTCCCTTGATGCAACCAAGGGCACTTTATTCTAGCTCTGATTTCACCCTATCCCAGAGCTTAGGAATTAATCATTACTGCTTCAGGATTAACCCAAACATTCTGCTGGGCAAATTATTTCAGTGGCTGATTTGCCTGGGAACTGCTAGGATATCTGATTTGTAAGATTCCAGTGGACAACTATTCATTCCCTTCTCAATACTTTTCTGCTGCTTTACTAAAGGCAAGCATGGCAAAGTCAAACATGCTGAAATTAAACCCATCCATAAAGACAGAACGATAGAATGCAATCCCATGGACTTTGATATCAAGGTATATAAAAAATAAGGTAATGCTGACTGTATGGAATCTCACCTCAAAGGAAGATACTAATCTTCTCCTGAGTTGTTGCTTCAGTCCCTCTACAGCTGGGGTGTCCAACTCGCATTGTCATGGTGTCATCACGTGATATATTGCAACTTTTTCCCCCTTCGCTAAACCAAGCCTGGGCGTGAGCAGCATATGATGCATTTGGCCCTCAGGCCTTGAGTTTGACAGCCCTGCTCTACAGCATAAGGATGGTTTGAGGGCCAGTATCAAACTTGGTAAAAGAAATATTTACTATTTCATTCCTGGTATGTAGATAGAAAGTTAAGACAATTTTTGGCTGTGGTTGCCTTATCATGTTTGCCTTCGCTTATAATTTGGTGAACTAAATATTGACCAGATAAATAAAAAAAAATCAAGAAATAAACTGCCATGCAGACAAGATTGATGTATAAATTGTCATGAAGTAAGAGAGGCAAGAGGCTGATTCTCAGGTCCAGGGTATTTAGACCCCTGATCTTAATGCATGTAATTTGGTCCAAATAATTTCTGTTACTTGAAAGAAATAAGAATGTGGAAATGGGAGATGCATATAAATGAGGTGATACAATCTGCTTATGACATATTCTTTTCTTTGTAGGCTATTTTAGTTTTTAAAAACCTTGTCTCCCTCTCTATCCACAAAGAAATCATAAACAGAGAACTTTAGTGCTAAATTTAATATCATCTTTTTATGACCCCATAATCTTTTGTGGGGTGGAGTCAGGGTAACCAAATGGAGCTGAGTGTTTACTGGCTGAATGCCCTTCCTGTCACCAATGCAGAGTTATATATTCAGCAGATATATTCTCAATGTGCCCAGAGAGAGAAATATCTGCTTCTACATAGGATCGAACTGATCGTGAGGCAAGAGCTCCACTTCTAAGCCACCGCACCACTCAGTGCTAAATCTAATATGTATCTAGGCAAATGCTTGAACAAAAATATACAAATCACAGTATTTTGTATTACCATCATGACAGAATCTTTTGTGCTGCAGATACTTTCAGTACTTGCCATAGCAAATAATCTTTCGGAACACTTACCATTAATTATATCTGTGGTTATAATACATCTGGAAACAGACTGAATTAGTGACTCAGTAAATATTTGATGCTACAAAAGAACCAAGATGGAAGAATTTCATCATTGCATATAGGGAGCGGAAGATACTTTTAGGAGACAGCATTGTCACTTTGGAATATTTTCAGAGAAGAAGAAATACTTTTTTCTTTTTCTTTTTTGTAAATTTTATTTGAGTTTCACAAAGAGAAAAAAAAATACAAATAAAACATCTTTTTTGAAAGTAGTGTAATCCTGGATTACATTTCTTTGTACAGACACAAATTCAGGTTAATGCTCATTTTTATATTCTATTCCATATCTTATTACTATTTTACATTTTCTGCATAGCTTCTCCCCTCTTTTAATTTTCTCAATTTTATTTTAATTATCTCATCTTAATTCAAATCATTGTATTTATATTTTTTGTCTGTCCTGTTTCAATTATCTATTATCTTTTATCATTAAACAAAATTTCTCCTGTAGTTACTGATTGGAGTATGACGCCTTTATATCTTTTCCCTAAAGTTGTAACATTCAATATAATACATAACTTCCATTCGGATTCTGCTTGGTACATTCTTAAAATACACACTGTATTCTTAAAAAAAAGAAAGAATTATAAATGTATATAATTAAAACAACATTCCATTCCAATTCAATTCTATTATTAATATTAATATTCATTAAAGTCTTAACATCTTTAACATTACTTTTCAATTAAATATCATACTTCTATGGGAACAATTATAAGCTTTCCATAGTTAATTCCCCCCCTTCACTTATATTTTATAAAACATTAATTAATTAAAATGTTCCCGTTCCTTCCTAATTCAATTTTCTCATTTATTTTATTTCACTTATTTTATTCACAAACATTTCACTAAATTACACTGACTATTTTATCCCTCATTTTAATCATATGTCGTTTCCAATTTTCTAAAGTTATTTCTATTACTAATATAACAATACAATCTTATGTACCCTTACAGAATCCCTTTTTCAGTTAGATTTTCACCCATTATCTCTAAATAGGTCCTGTTTCTCTATATCTTGCTCCAGTCCTTTGTAACTTCTTTTCCTTTCCTTTTTCCCTCTCTTCTTCTCTCTCCCCTTTATACCCCCTTGTCTCTCTACCTCTATTTCTCTCTTCTGTATTCCCCTTTTCTGTTGCTATCTGTTGGTTTTTTAAGTCTTAAATTCTCCATTCTCTTTCCCCCCTTTCCTTTTTCTTCCCCACATAAAATTGCTTGTTCATTAAAGATGGCTTCTTCTTTGTTCCAGTCTTCTTGTTTTGCAGTCTTTTCTTGTTGTTTCTCATAGTTCCAAATCTCCATTTCTAAGAATTGAAAAATGAAGCCAAAAGAACCCTTCCCTTCTTGTGCATCTTCTTTGTACTTTTTAAGATCCATTTTCAATTTGTCCAGAAGTAGTGCCATTATATAAATTTTTAAACAACCACCCAATTGATTTTAGTCATTCAAATATAATAACCAAGAATCCAAAGATCACCAAATAATTCAAATGCACACAAGCTGTTTCTTTTTTGCTCTTTTTTTTTCATTTTCTCTTCCTGGGGTTACTACTTAATTGCAAAGTTTCAGTTAAAATGTATCTTTTAGAAGTCTTGTTGAAGTTTTACTGTAGATTCTTTTTAATTCCAGGCAGTCTCCTCCCTTTTCCAGATCCTGCCCTTATTTTTTTTCTCTCCCTTCCTGCTTATGAAAAAGAAAGGTTTTAATGTCCAGAAATCTTTATTACCCCTTTGGCATTTTGTTTTATTTTCAGCTTAATTGCCTATTGATGTCAAAGCAGATTTTTCCGATTTCTTATTTAAGTCTCTTAGTTGTCAGTATAGGGAAAGAGAGAGAAGAAGAAAAAAGCCAAACCTTTCCCTTTTCACTTTCCTTCGCTGCTTCCGACTCTTCTTTGTTATTTTTTGAAAGTTTAAATTCCAGGGTACCTTAGTTGTTGCTTTTACAATTTAACCCGGTCAGCCAAAACTTTCACTTCTTATCTTCCTCTTGCACATTCTTTTCTGGTCGAGTTCTTCTTTGTGGTGGCCATTTCTGACCACCGCTGCAACTGCCTTCAGGAAAGGGAGTAATGGCCAGTTGAGGAGGAGAGATGCGGCTCTCCTCAACCCTGCTGGCGGTCTCCCCCCTCTTCACCACCTCTACGGGGTGGCTTAGCCCCGAAACCAGCTGGCTCGTGGCGCTCCAGAGGTGAGCCCAGGCAGAAACCATGCACGATCACGGATTTCTGTCTATCGCCGAAGCCCTTCAAGCCAGAAGTCAAGAAATACTTTTTTCAAGGATAGAATTGTTGCCATCTAATGAAGCTGCCATTAAAAAGTAAGATATGCTGTTGAAGAGGAGGAATGAGGAACTGAATGAAGAGCTGAATTAACAACCTCTTTTTCTTTCTTTCTGCATATACCACTCAGAAGAATAATGTATTGGGCTCTTAGCAGCAATTTTCATTTAATTCATATGTGAATATTATTACAATTTTCTCCATTTTTTTGAAGGAAAGACAATGAGTCAAATTTTCTTCTGATTTCTCGGTCATTATCTCCAGATAACATTATCTTGAAGAGTTGTTGTAGGGAAAATTGGAGAAGGGAGCTATAAATATATTACACTGACCTCCTATATAAAAGGTGGAATATAAATTTATAAACTATTATAAAATATCTTTCCTTCCTTTCTTGCATTTTCACTACTGGAATTTCACATCTCATATCTTCAATCATGTGAGAAACAATAAACTAATGTGATCATAAAGGTTATTTTATGTTCAGGTATGATGGACACTCTCTCAGATTTGGTCAACTCTTGGTCTTAAAGTGTTCAGGTACTATTTCAATGGGTATGTATTTAAAAAGTGTTTCAGCATTAACCAGGCTCCTGAGAATATATGGTCACTATATTTTGCTAACTTCCTGTCTAGATGTTTGGATGGCTTTACATGAGGGGCTGCCCTTGAAGATAGATCAAAACACCTGATTGGAATAAAAAGGAGCAGCAAATTCACTCATTGAAACTGGATGTTATGATTATATTACACCAGTATTATATAAACTTCATTCCTAGTTCCTCTCAGCTATAGTACCTGAAGGAACATGTCTTTCTATATGTGATTATTTAGACTTTAAAATAATCCTCTGGAACCTGCTCCAGTTCTAAATCCATGCTCAAGGCAAGGACTGATAGTCTGGGAGCAGGTCATTTCAGTGCTGGAAGCTCAGTTGCAGAATACTCTTTTGTGAAGCATATCTGGCCTTTATTATATTACCTTTTCAGCAAAGGGAATACTTGTCTACATTCTCCAGAGACTCTTGATATGCTAGCTAGATCATACAATTTTAATGGGTAGACTGCAACAAAGCTTTTTAATCAGTATGTGTCTGCTGTCTGTGCTTATACTATTTTTAAAACACAGTTGATATTATTTAAACAGTGATTTTAATTTATTGGATCGCAGAATCCTCTCTGCTTTAAAGGGCACTGCATGCTCATTTTTGCAACCATTTGACTGTTAAAAGTTCTGAGCTTTTTCATTTTGTATTTGAATGCCCTTTATTTATATATTTGTACCACTACCTGTGTGATTATTTTTTCCAAAGCATAATAAAATTTATATTTATTCATCATTCATTGTTACTCTTGATTCATACTCAAACTCTGATTTTCCTTTCTTCTCTCTTTTTGATACCATTACTTCTCTCCATAATCAAAGAGGCCATATTTAAATATGTCAGAATAGGTCAGGCGCTCTGAGAAGAAAGATGTCTCATTAAATGGCTTGCTCGCTCTCTGTTGTTGCAAGATACAGTGAACAGACTCATTAAAGGGTCTACATTCCTTTGCTGTCGTGGTCATGATTACAACAATCCTGCCCTCTGAGCAATGTTTTAAAGACATTTCCTCATAAATGGAAGACAATTTTTCCTTTGTTTTCTTCTCTTTCTCCCTCTTTAGAGTGGAAAAATTTGATCAAAGCTGCCCCCACACCCTTCTTCTTTCCACCAGATATGGGAGAAAATAATACAGTATATAACTCAGACTAGTGCAATCAGCTCAGATATGCCATACAAAATATACAAAGATTGAAAACCTATAATCTAGAATGCTGTAGAGAAAAGGTACCTCTTACCCTGATGCCAAAGAGATTAGCATGAATGCCCAGTAATCTGGGGGGCAGAAGGGGAAGGGTATGTTGTTATCTTACGGACAACTGAGAAGATTCTTTCTCCAATAGCCACTCCCTAAGTATAATTTCATTAGTTTATGTCAGTGGTGGGATTCATTTTTTTTTTTTTTGCTACCTGCTTTGTGGTCGTGGCTTGGTGGGCATGGCAGGGAAAGGATGCTGTAAAATCTCCATTTCCACCCCATTCCAGGAGAAGGTTACTGCAAAATCCCTCCCCACCCCACTAACCTGCTTTCCAGCTCCGTTCTCCTGTACAGGGCAACAAAAGAAGCCCCAGCTGATCAGCTGGGACTCGGGAGGCAGAGAATAGATGGGGGTGGGGCCAGTCAGAGGTGAAATTTTCTGGTTCTCCAAACTACTTAAAATTTCCGCTAGCGGATCTCTAGAACTTGTCAGAACCTGCTGAAAACCACCTCTGGTTTATATGAAGAAGGACCCCCGACCATAGGATTCTAGAGTTGGAGCCTCACTTGGGCTACCAAATCTAATCATCTGCTCAATCTTCAAATTAAACTATTCCAGGCAGATTGGAATAGTTGCCTTTGCTTGAGCACATCAAGAGAAAGAGATCCGACTAATTTACTCAATCTGAGTAATTTGTTCCACTGTCAAACTTGCTCTCACACTTAGAAATTTTTTTTTGTAAAAAAAATATTGTTTGGAATTTTCCTTCCTGTAATTTCAGTCGCTTACTATCCTGCTATCTCTGAAACAACAAAGAAAAATCTTTATCTTCTGTGTAACATCCAGAGGTATTTGAAGTGCTAGTATATGGTGACTAACTTGACCTTTTTCAAGGCTAAACACATAACGATCTTGGGGTTTGGTTTAGATCAGAGGTGTCAAACTCACATCGTTATCATTGCCTTTCTATGAACTGCTTGCAGTTTCTTTCAAATCTTCTTAAAGTATGATGACCAGAATAGGAGAAGCATTGGGAGGATGCATTCAAATGAGTAGCATAGAACAATTACTCCCAATGATTTGGAAATTATGCTTTTGTTTATGCTGTATAAAATTATATTTGCCTTTTATAATAGTCATGCCACATTGTTGGCTCCTATTTCATTTGCAGTTAGCCATTTCCAAGTTCTTTTCCCCATAGAGATATATATTTTATCCTCCATCCAATCCTTGTGCATGAGGTTTGTTTGTTTGTTGGTTTGTTTTTTCCTAACTAAAGAACTTTGCACTTACCTTTTTTAAATTTCATTTTGTTACTTTCAGGTTATTGGTTCAATCTGTCGAGATCATTTCAAATTTTATAGTAAAAATAAACCCTTAATTTAATGGGTCTCAGTTTAGCAATCAAAATCTGTTGGATCTTGAAGATTGTTGAGTAAATGAGTCTTAATGTGTAGTGTGCTGATTATATCTGGCACTCATTCCTCTAGCTCTTACATTGGCCAGCTCATAGAGCTGAGTGGTCATTATGGCTCTTCTGCATCCAAGTTCTGATCCTTACCCTACTTGTGATGACATGGGATTTCTTGGCTGTAATTCATATTTGCTGTGCTAATCCACCACTTATGTGGTTGATGGAGTCACAATCACAGCTGTAGTACTTAAACACTCACACACATCTCACTGCTTTTTGTTCCTCAGCTGTAGCTCTAACTCTGCTTTTCATTGGGAGACAGGGAACTTTTTTGATCTAGTATCCATTTAATAAGTCCTTTGGCTTTAATGAACATCCTTCCCTACTAGTTCTCTAAACCAAGGTGTTTTTTTTTTAATTATTAAATTTTCAGCTTTAAAAAACAAATTCTATATAATTTTTTGCAGTTATTTGTGACATCAGTTATACCATTCTCCTATATACATACAGTATTTACAATTACCACTTTAAAGCTTCTACTTTTGCATTGTATTTTTTTCTATTGTCTAACCAGACATACAATTTTTCCCAGGTCATATACTATTCTTTATCTTCTCTCTTCTGCAATTCCATTGTGAATTTGTTCATTTCTGCACAATCCATTGCTTTTTTTATAATCCTGTCATTTGTGGGTGTACCGTCTAATTTCCAATTTTAAGCATATAGTATCCTAGCCACTGTTAAAATGTGTATCATTAAACATTCATTCTCTTTTGTATATTCTCCTTTGGTTATCCCTAGTAAAAACATTTCAAGTTTGGGTACTATCTTTAGACTTGTTATTTCCTGTAACTAGATCTGTACCTTATTCCAGAATTCTTTCTCTTTTGGGCAGGTCCACCACATGTGAAAGAATGTACTGGATTTCTTTTTACATTTCCAACACTCTGATTTTAAGTTTGGATAAATTTTAGCCAATCTCACCGGTGCTAGATGCCAACGATAAAACATTTTATACAAATGTTCTTTATATGAGGCTGCCAATGTTAATTTATATTTTTTTGTCCATAATCTTTTTCAATCTTCTGATTGTATGCTGTATCCAAAATTTTTCATCTAGGTTATCATGGTGGGTTTCACTACCTCCTCTTCTCTATTGAATTTTTAAAAATAATTATACATTTTGGTTATAGGGTTGCAACAACCCTAACCCTAATTCTAAACCAAGGTTTTATTTCTAAGCATTCTCTTAATATCTCCATGCAAATCATTAATGAACACACTGAATAACAGAGGACTCAGGACTGATCATTAGACTATCCCATTTGATACATCTGTCCAATTTGATGACAGCAATAATTGATAAGCACACTTTGATTATAATTTTTGAGCCAGCTATAAATCTATTTTAATTGTCTTTCCAGTCAGCTCCCTTTTAATTACCTTGCTAATGGGATGTCATGGAGTCGTTTTTCAAATGCTGTCATGGCCAGCTCAGGCTCAGGGGAAAGTGATAGAGAGGAGACCGTTGTGGGACAGCTGGCTGGATCTCAGCCTGAAGAAACTTTGAGGCTGATTCACCTTCCTATGCCCACAGTCAGAAGATGAAGAATTGGGGTTGGCAAGACCTTCCCAGCCCCAGAGCATACCAACAAAAAGCAATGGCATTCAGTGCCTCTCCTTGCACACCAGAGGTGTTCCCAGTCTTAATGGATAGCACTATTATGCCTTGCTGAAACTAAATCTTCTATATTTAGCAAGTTACCCAGTTTTTTTAAAAAAATAACTTTAATCTAGCAATATTTGTTTCCAATACATGAATGCTGATTTCAGGTTATGTTGTATTGTATATTTAAATTTCAAACCTTTGGTGTTTCAAGTCCAACATCAATATTTTTATTTAAACTCCAAAGGAATGGTATTGGTATTGGTATTGTTTATTTATTTGAATAGTCAAACGACCTTATCAATAACATAACATAAATATATAACAAGACAAAATGCATATAAGTTAGATATATAAGAATACAGTAATAAAAACATATGTGGAAAACCAGGGAGTCAGAAATCGGATAATAGATCACCCCTGCAGGATACACCAATTTGTTCAATATATTGTGTTCTTAGGACCACGGCCTTGTTTATAATCCAAAGGAATGGGAAAACTGCATCCAAGGAAGACTGGCAAAGGTTAGCAAGGAATGATCTAGCAACTCAACTCATATACCATACCTTCACCCACTTAGGAAGGTATAAGTTTCAAGATGTTTCCAATTTCCATTTAAGCAAAGAAAACAATTCTTTGTGTCCACTGAACTTTGAGAAACATCTAGCTAAATTATATTCTCATTTGAAATAATTTTTGTTAGTTCATCTTTAAATGTTACTCCTGCATATTTCTTTGCTGCTTTGTTTCCAGGACATATTCCTACTCATATCTAAATATAGCACAAATATGTCTTAGTAACAACTTTTTTCTGATGTGTCCCCATGGCATTTTTCTGTTTATTTTTTATTTTTTCATTTCATCCTTAGAACATGAGTGAGATAGTTTCAACCATCCTCCCTCCCTCCCTCCTTCCCTCCCTTCTTTCTTTCTTTTTTTAAAAATAAAGTTATATCTTTACTTTTTTACAAAAATATTTTTCCCACAAAAACAACAGCAATATTGTTGTTCAGATTTCCCCTTTATTCTATCACCATTCAAGAGAAGCTTCAAAGTGTACAAAAACAGACAGGCTGACCACCTACTACTTTGGAAGTTGGTCAGGCAGTGACAGGTAACAAAAGAAATAGAGGTAGGATAGGAATTGGAAAGCAGCAAATTCCATGCTAGCAGAGTTTCTGCTATTCAAGGATGCATGAATTGTATTTCAGTTGAGTGTAGAAAAAGATCCTTAGAGGAAGATCTCAACGTGTACATAACATGTTTTGATTCTGTCCCTTTTTTATCCATAGCAATTTTCTGAGATATTTTCTTCCCCGATTTATTTCTTTTTCACCATCTTATACTAAACACAAGACAAAATGACCATATCTTTGAATAACAGACCATGGTCTTTATCATCTGAAATGTCAGCTGAACAGGGGTGGGATTCAATTTTTTTAACAACCAGTTCTGTGGGTGTAGCTTAGTTGATGGGCATAGTTTGGTGGACATGTGACTGGCTAGACATGGCTTGGTGGTCTTGTTACTGGCTGGGCGTGGCCAATTCAACATCACTCACATTAAGGCACGCATCTCCTCGCCTAGCCTCTCATGGCTGTGGGGATGCTGCAACAGTCGTAAGTGTGAAAAACAGTCATAAGTCATTTTTTTCAATGGTCACTCCACACAAGCAAAGTACCAGCAAAGGAGGGGAAAAAAAACTCCAGAGAAGTTCCAGAGACAGGAAGTCTAGTCCTGCCAAGAATGTAATAAGGGTTAACGGAGAGGCAGTTTCTGTAAGCAACACCAGAATGTTTCCTTCCTGCCTTCCTTACAGGATTAGGCCGGTAATTTCTTCTAACAACCGGTTCTCCAAACTGCTTAGAATGTTAACAACTGGTTCTAACGAATAGGTGCAAACTGGTAGAATCCCACTCTGCAGCTGAAGTGGGAACCACTACTGAATACTTAGGAAAAGCAGTGAAATTACTCCACTGCTTATATTGGACTAAAGACAGTGCAAAACTATATGCAATCTCTCCTCAAGAATATTCTCAGTTGAAGATGTAAAATCTAATTCTGCAAAGTTTCCTGGGTCAGAGCAAGAGATGGTCAAGAAAAAGCAGAGTTTTCTTTAATCCAGCTATTCATAGACACAAATAAAGCAATCAAATACTTTTTTGTTTTTCACCTTATTTCCAGATTCTTTCCATTTTGGTTGGTTTTCTTAGGACAAAATGGAATTTAAAAGGAAGGCCTGAGACAAGGCTTCAAGATTATATAAACAAAATATATATCACCTGGGATTTTAAATTTCAGAAGAGAAAAGATATGAAATTACTAGGTTATAGGAATAGCAAACACAGGAAAGTACAAGTTGATAGGCTACATTTTGATGCATGGAATGCATCAGATTGGCAACTATATAATCTGCTAAAACTTTAGCTGATATCAATGCTTGGACTGTGTTGAATTAATGTTCTTACAATCATAGGAATAAATGAAGCACTACTAATCCCAATTTTCATAATTACTTCAGTGAAATTAGCTTTATGTACTTACTTTCTCAGTCATTTATTTTTAGTTTTCACATTTGTCCCTTGTATAATTCCTACATCATTAGCAGAAAATCTTAGCTTTCTGAAAGTGACTCAATACCTCTTCTCATCATATTTCAAGTGATTGATTGAATGACCTCAAGCTTTTGGATTTTGCTTTAATATTTTACGACATTTAAACCCTAACATCATTGGTTTGAAGCAGTGGTGGTATGCTACCGGTTCGGACTGGTTTGGCCAAACCGGTAATATAAAAAGCTCCTACGATCAGCTGAGAGGAGGAAAAAAGACAATCAGCTGAGAGGAGTAAGAAGAAAAAAGCACAGGATCGGCTCTCCCACCTGCCTCTGCGCTTTTCTCTTCTTTGTCCTCTCAGCTGATTTGCACTGCAGGCCTCAGCTGGTGTGGGGAAAGCTGTGCATGTTAGATACACGTGCATTAAGAGCGTGCACGCAATTACCAAACCAGTAGTGGAACAGGTAGGATCCCACTGCTGGTTTGAAGGATATGATTTCACATAGAATGTTGCTTCTATAGAGTCGCATTTATAGAGTAGATTATTTCATAGAGAAGAATGGCCTATAAAGATCATGTTTATGGATCTACTGTGCACTGTCTTCCAATATGCTAAAGGGAGTGTGAATAAAGAAATTATTCTAAAAATGATGGGGTCAAGTCAGGCCTTAACAGAAGTTATAAGTAATTATCCCCATGGAGAAGGACTTTATATCTTATTCTTGCACAGAGTTGGCCATTCATTTTATATGTACATTGACAAACTTAGAGGACAGAATAGATTTTTGTAAAATAACATACGTGTTCATATTATTGTTAGGCATAAAGGGATAACTAATATGAAGTTCAAAGAACATCTTAGCGTTGGGATGAATACATAGCTTTCTTCAAAATCTTTCTACCATGAAATAGCAAAATAGTGCAACAATAGTACAATATCCTGTACTGTTTTTACATACTGTAAGAAGGCTGCATGAGGCCCAAAAAATTAAATCATTGTGGCTAATTTTCTCAGTGAAGATTGTTAGTTTCAATCAGTTTGTTTTATATTTACTCAGCCTGCTTTCTATTCTCCCCAGGTCTCTAGATCAGTTGTTGTTGCCGTATTGGGAGGATGGATTGTAACATGAGGATATTTTTTTAAAAAAATCTCAGATTTCCAGAATTAATTCCTGCTCATGGTTTTCCCCTTTTGGGTGGAATAAATTTTTCTTCAAAAAGGGCATCTTTGTGAGGAGGAGTGCATGATGCTTTCAATAAAAGTATGGACTAGTTTGCCTGGTACTTAGTATCTCATTTTCACCCTTATCCCAATGCTAACAGGATCAACCACAAAGGA
>NW_020769379.1:1596717-1616046 GCF_900518735.1 Pseudonaja textilis
TTTTTTTTTTTTAATATAGTATTCCTGTTGATATTGAGCAAAACTCTGCCTGGATTAACAGATAGTTAGAAATGTGTGTGTGTGCGTGTGTGTGTGTTGTGTATGTGTATGCCATATAAGTAGGATACAAATAAGAAGTCCACAGAGCAGCCTGGTGGTGAAGATGCTTGCCTCCCATTCAGAAAGTTGGGAGTTCAATCCTTAGTAGCGGCAGATATTTCTCTCCTAAGGTGCAAAGAAAAAAAATATCTGCTGCAAACGCTGCATGGCATCAGGAGGGGCATCTGGCCAGTAAACACTCAGCTTCATCCAATTGCCCTGACTGTACTCTGAATTAAAGAATTACCAGGTTGTAAAAAAAAGGGAGTTTATATAAGTAGGATGTCCATAATTTACAACTCAAGCAAATGCAATTGAAGTTGATATATGGAGAACCATGTTATTAAAAGTTCTTACTAACAGCTTCAATTGCATTTTCTTAGATTAGAAATTATGCCTATCCCACTTGTATAACAGAGTTTGTTATCATTAATCTTAATCCTAACTGGCATGCTACCTTTTACTTCATAAATGCCTATTAAGAATATTGCTCCAGTGGACAGTTATAGAGAGAGAATTTACTACACGGTTAAACTGGAACATATAAAAATCTGTTCTCACTTATGTGAAAATTTAAATACTGGCCGTCTGGTACAATTTATATTTTATGTCCCATGTTTAGCATGCTACATTTTATATCTTAATACAGTACTAAGTGCTATCTGATTAAAAATGGCATATTTTCACAAAATATGATTATAGAAAAGGATGGATGGAGAGACAAGAGTCCTTTTCCAAATTCACAACTAGAAAGCAGTGAGATACTGCTCAGGGCAATTTTTGCCATTGAAAACGTTGGTTTTATACTGCAGTTATTTAATATATATTTATCAACTTCCCTGTTTTATAGATATGAAATTGATTTTTTGTCACAGGCCATAATATTTGATCAACCTTAAAGCTATTCAAAGCTAATATTCAACCCTGATATTCTGTATGATTTTCCAGAATGTTGTGTATTTGGCATTTCACTGTGACAATTATTTTTCTGGCTCTTATTTAGCTTTTAAATAGGGTGAACTGTCACACATACTGCAAATACTTTTATTCATTTATGTTTTTCTCCCTAGCCTACTATCTAAAAGAACTGAAGTTATTCTAGCCAGCAATCTTAATTTAAAAGATTGAAATCTGTTTCCCAAAAGCAGTATCTTATAAACACTATAAGCCTATTCTTTAATTATATGACTTCAGGAAACATGATCGAATTATTCTATAAATGTACGACAGTCATACTGACCAAAAACTTCCAGAAAAAGTGTTCTAACCTTGTTTTCTGACCAATGAGCTAGATTTCAATAAACATAGTATAAAAAGACAATCAATCATACGGAATAAAAAGTTGCCTCAAGCTAATTAGAATAAAAAAGAAAAATTGTATACTTAAGCAGACTTAACAAAGTAATAAAACATCCAGCTTTACCCTTACATTATTACTGAAATGTAGTCCATGTACAAAATAACTTTTGAATGTTTGACCAAATTGTTTGCAATTCTTTTTCCTTGTACATTTTTGTGGGGAAGGGGAAGGACTCTAGAGTCGATGTCCAACATCTCACCTCAAGTCCCAAATGATGCAAATCTGTCTTGTCACGTAGAAGAAAAAGATGTAGCCCATGGCTGTCTAAGCAGGAAGGTCCTCTTCTCAGAGTGTTTAATATCTTGTAATTCAAAGGTTGACAGATGATCAATACCAGTACTCCATTGCTGAAAATCATATGGGTGTTTAATCACTGAAATGCTTGACCAAGAGGTTGGATTAGAAAGCTTCCAAGGTCCCTTCCAATTCTGTTATTCTATTTATTATATGTACAGGTTTGTAAGGATTAGGGTTCTTCTGGCCATTCCTCAAGAACTAACTATGAAAATTCATGTTTCTTGATGTCCTGATGGGCTTTTGAGTGCTTTAGGACCATATGTGGGATTCAATTTTTTTTTTACTACCGGTTCTGGGGCATGGCTTAGTGGACGTGGCATGGCTTGGTGGGCGTGGCAGGGAAAGGATACCGCAAAATCCCCCTTCCTTCCCCACCCCACTAGCCTGCTTTCCAGCTCCGTTCTCCTGTGCAGGGCAGCAAAAGAAGACCCAGCCAGTTTGAACTCAGGAGGCAGAGAATAGATGGGGGTGGAGCCAGTCAGAGGTGGTATTGGCTGGTTCTCCGAACTACTCAACATTTTTGCTACTGGTTCTCCAGAACTGGTCATAACCTGCTGAATACCCCCTCTGGTATCAGCCTGCAATGATTGATTTAAAGTCATGTTAATAATCCTAACGATTTGAATCTAAATTTAGCCATAGTAGCATAAATCCAAAACATAAATTAATGTTCCAGTTTCTAAATTGCAGGTCCAGCAGCAAAGATTAAGTATGATATTCGTAAGTATACACATGATAGAATCTTTTGTTTTATACATTTCATTTTAAAATCGACAGGAGTTAATCTCAGAATCTTTAAGGTAAGTTTCCAGTGATTCACAAAAACAGAATATTCTACCTCATTATTCCAAAGTTTGCATAAATAGCTAATACCAATTTCATCATACAGTTCAACAAGTTGAATAAATAAATAAACCAAAGGTTTAAAAATGGCTACATTGAAAGCAAAATGGTCCAGAGTAAAACGGTTTCAGAATTTTACAAAACAACAGTAGCAACAAGTAAAACAACACAGTTTAGACCTCTTTATATTAGGATTATTCCTAAATCTTCTCTTTTCATGAGCAAAATGGTCAAAATAACATTACATTTTCTATAGATTTATCTTGTGTCATTAAATGCATGGAACCCAATATTTGCCAGGATTTTAATGAAGTCATATCTTATTATTCAAACTTGGCCAAATAGGGAATAAATTAAGTTTTTATTCTAATCAATAAACACAGCTGAACTAAAGGCAAAGTGATAAACCTGAAAATATGGAAGAAAATTAAATTGACCTTTCCTAACTAGTGTTTGCAGTTTGCAAATAAAAATTCTTGACAGATGTTTCTGCCAGCAAATGTTACTGTTATACAATATAATACAAATTTACTTTTACATTTATAAAGGTATAAAACTAAGATGAAAAATTAACAAAAATGTCAATTAACTTTACAGGTAAATCTGTATAGATCAAATTTATCTTACCCAAATTATCATACACACACACAGAGAGAGAGAGAGAGAGAGAGAGAGAGAGAGAATCAAAATTGGAGATCATTGAAATTTACTAACTAAGCAATCTTTCTATGAATACTTATGCTGAGATCAAAATGATTAAAGAAGTCAAAACGCAAACTAAAATTTCAATACTTATAATAATGTAATATTTTCACTGAGTCCAAATGCTATGAAATCTAACTTACTGCAATTTATAAATTAATCAGAGCATCGCACATTAGTAAAACGAAGTGAGAAATACAGGTGTTTAGGTAATCTATAAAATATATCATTCACACACAGTAGAAATTTATGCCCTCCTTTCAGTGATATCCTTTTAACTTTTTCAAAATTTCTAATAATACAACAATACATTCAAAGTCAGTTAAATTAGAAGAGAAAAGGGAAAAAGGCAGCTCTCATGTGCACTATAGCATCACTTTAATCAAGGTAATAGAGTTCTGTTGATAATCAGATGAGAATATAGGTTAAATAAAAATGTCAGTGCAAGCTGTAAAACTTTGGAAGAAGCTTAAAATAAATCAGCTTTCAGTTTCAAAGAATTTGCAAATCATATAAAAATATAAAAAGTGTTCTCAGTCTCCAAAGAAATAATAGCTGCTGGATTCTGTCTCTTTTGAGTTAAAGCTATTATATATATATATTAAAAAACTCTAATATCATTATTCTCCATATAAGTTAGGTGAACAATAATTAGAAGACAAGCTGTAATATAGAGGCCAAAATAGCTTTTAAGATCTCAGCATCCACATTTATTAAAGAAAGAAACTTATAATTGGAGGACACATTTAGAATGCTACCTTGTTTAGGCAGGACTGCATTTGCCTCATTAAAAGTGAATTATGATAATCTTATTTGAAATAAATATACCAGCGATGGATAAGAACCAAATATATTCCTGCGCTTGTCAGAGCCAAGAGTCTTTCCAACTCTTTACTGGAACTGTTGCCCCTGTTTCTTCAAGGAAAAAACAACAATGAGAAAACGAGATTAAGTAATTTGTTCTTGTTCTCAATGAAAACAGGTTTTGTGTGCAAAATAGAGGAACACATATTTGAAAGAGGGGGAGAGAGTCAAACTACACAAATATTCCTACAGTCTTAAATTATGCATACAACTCAGCAAAATGTTACAAAGTAAATCTGGGTTCTTTTCCACTGCTAAAAAAAAAACAGAACAGGAGTGTTAGCTTTTAGGAGCCAATGTGAGGAAAATAAAAGTAAATCCAAACCTATTATGTCCTGAAGAACCCAGCAAATTATATTTTAGATGCTTTAATTCAAAACCTGCAAAGGACAATTACTGGACCGGAACTGTACTTCCCAAGGCAATCATTAACATGGTTGTCTCATACGGGTCATGATCCAGGATGCATACACCCACATTGCAGTCAGTTTTGACTAGCAAATATGACCAAAGAATAATCCAAACAGTAAATCAGCAAGGTTGGAAGAGCCCCAATTACCCAAAAATTTACTAGTCCTCACCAAATGGTAAACCCCATCTCCTTCTCAGCAAATCATTTAATCTCCAAAACAGTCAGGCACCATGTCAGAATTGAAATGTTAAATTCTCCAAAGGTCTGACTCCTTACCCAGGGACTTGTGTACAGTGGAAGCTTGCAGAGACAACATAGTTAGATAAGCAGCTTTCTCACATAGAAGATAGAAGTGATATAGCTGCCCTGCAGAACACAGAAATCATGTTATCTGTCTCTCCATCCCAGGGCTGAAAGTCTACATTCTCCTCCCATCTTTTCAATCAATAGAAACATGTTTTTGTTTTTGTTTTCTTTGATTGTGAGAGGCATTTGCTCCAGCACTGTTCAAGTTAGGGAGAGGCTGTGTTTAGGTATAAACATTGCCTCAAGCTGCAGACAGCAAATCCGATCCCCTGTTCCAAGGAGAATTGTATTGGGTGACATCATTACTGCTATTAACATAAATAAACCAAACGTTATACATGAGATCAAGACATATTCCCAAAGTTTTTAATCAAGATAGCTTTCTTGTTTTCCTTGCCTGGTTGGATTAAATATGACCCTTTGCTATTCTATATACAGGTGTCAGATTTCTTCCTATTTCATTTTTACGATCTTCATGAACTTGTACACCATTTCATTACATGCCTGCCTAGGGTATTTTGTATTTACTGGAGATGCAAAAGTCATTCTCAAATAAATTTCTCAGGCAGAGAAGTTGAAATTACATCTGATGGCTTGGTAGGATACCTAAAAGCAGGATTTCTCTTCTTTTTTTCTTTTATGCAAATAGTGCAGGTGAATTATTTATTGGTTTAATGGGGCTTTTAAAATTCTCTCTTCCTTCAGATGTCTGATTTAAAATCTCCTGAAATCAACCAAAGACTAACTGCAGAGTTTGGGGAACATTATTCCCAAATAAATGGAAAAAGGACAGCACCTGGAGACTCCTTTTTTTTGAACACTGGAACTTTTTAACATTGAGTTTGTTTTCTTATCTATTATGGCAAAATAATTCCTTCTGAACAGAGATGCTATTTGAGATTGCTTAATTTTAGTGTCGTTTGGGGGTATGTGACTTGAAATTATTTTTCACTGTAATTGTTATTTGAGTCTTAAACACCTCTG
Source organism: Pseudonaja textilis (assembly GCF_900518735.1). The sequence goes on from NW_020769379.1 coordinate 1,602,585, forward strand.
GTAGGTTCACTGATTATTAAGATTGCCTATCTTCAAGTATGACTTTGCTAGATATAAATAAAAGCTAGAGCAGGAGAGCACTGAAAGATAAGGGATCAAATATTATTATGAAAGATAAAGGATCAGGACATTATGACTCAAAAACTAAAATTGCCATTCCGCTATCAGGACACAAGTACAGAAGGAAAGAGTTTGTATCACAATATCTCTATAAACACACTTCATTTTGATGTAATCTCCATTTACGGAATATGCCTATAAGAAAAGTAACAGCAGCTTAAATTGCAGTGTGCCAAATTTGTTATCATATCTGCATTTCTATATTTTAAGGGTCAGGGGAGGTGAAGCTTAATTTGAATTCCTTTCTATTTTTTCCTGTTTATGGTGCACAAAGGAACTATAAATATGTGTAATTTTATTTCTATTATTTATCTGAAGAATCATTAGCATTTGGGTAAATCATAGGCACTAAATTAAAATAAACATGCTGTTAATAAGTATTTAGTCACTGAAACGGAAAAAAGAAACTGTTTCCCAGAATAAAGATTTCCGAAACAGCTGAATATTTTGAACATTGAGAAAAGATAAACTCTCATGGAAATAGATGTCCATTATCTGGATTAATTTGCTGCATCCACAAAATCCACTAAAATTATTCAATGTCTTGGATAATTCTAGCCCTTCATCGTGCATTCTCCATGTCTCCCTACGCGAACATTTTGAAGTTATTTTTTCTTTTGCCTGTTCAAAAATTCCAAGGCTGTCATGTTCTTTGATAATTACTCACTCCTATAATATAACATCTGGTGATCGTTGAATTTTTGTGTTGGTTAAATGAGCTGCATCTAATACTGAGACAGAGGGAAAAAACCCTCTTGATAAATAAAAAAGGATGACCACCTTGCAGGCGCTATTGATTGCTCAGTGTGCTGAATTTAACCCTGGAAAAACAGCAGATGCTGTGAAGGTTGGCAGCAACTGGGTTAAAGAAAGTCAGCTTCAATCCGAGACGATTTGTGTTGTAAGCTGCAGTGCAGAAGTCATTTTTTTAAGAGGAAGATTCACATTTTAGTAAGAGGAAGAGAGCATCACCCTAACAGGACTGCTGAAGGAAGGAGGAAAGCAGGAAAGAAGCTGTATTCGATAGATGCTTTGAAAGAGCAAAATTTGCAGGGTAAGAAGATTCCAGTTTGATAACGGTGGCTGGAAGAGCAGCCTGATCATTATTACATCCTGTTGCCCAGCTCCAGCTCATTTAATACTCTACCATTCCACTACATATGATTGACTTCAAAATGTGGATATGAAATGCTATTTCTAAGCTGCTTATAAAGCCTGATTATTAAGGGTTCATGGAGACCCTGTAATTCTCTCTACCCAGTCTCACAGCCTACATCTGAGCCCATTTCAATTTGTACTCCATCCTTTTAAAGACTTCCTGCTTTTACATTAGCCTATGACTGAAGTCTGCATTCTTCTAGAAGCAGGACTAAAATAGCACACCTTTTTCCAGGTTAACTCACGGTCAACATGCAGCAAATAAAAGGAAAGGGAAAGCCTGGTTCTCCTTACAGTAATATTCTATACCTTCAGGTAATGTTTGGAGGGAAAGAATGAATTGGGTCAGATGCCACTGCTTCATCTGTATTCAGTTTTAAAATTGTTGTGTCTACTGTTGTATTTGAAGGCAGCAGTAGGGAAAGAGGCCCTACTCTTTCTCGGGATATATACAGTATTTCTATAGCCATCACTAAATTATAGAGGAGGAAGTTGCAGCAATGGTAAGGATCCACTTTTGATCAATAATCTCTACCAGTTGGAAGTTCCATGAATGAATGTGTATGCTTCTTCCCCCACATCAAATAAGCTAGTGGAATTTGAAGTATAATGGTGTTACGAGACATGTTAGGTCAATACACTGAGGTTCCCTTCATAAGAAGGATCACTTAGCATTTTCCTCTTTAATTTTCCAAGGGTTAGCCATTTTCTCCACCTATTGTTTTTATTTTGGGGTTTGTTCTAGAAAATAGTGATAGTTTATGTTTGATTTCATTCCTTGTTTGATACTTCTTTGTGATGCCACTTTGAAGCCTCCTGCTGAAGGCACTATCGCTGAATCTCCTCAGATCAAATCAAATCAAAGCTATACTGGGCATAGATCATTGTGGAAACAAAAAACACAATATCCTGAATTTGATTCTGTGGCATTTAAGTGTATTCCTCCTTCTTTACTGAGATAGGAAACTGGCACTTATACGTGAGTTCTGGAACTTTATTTGCTATTTTTAATTAACGGTTAAAACATAAAATATTGTCCAAATACCATCTTATCTCCAAGAGAAGAATGTTTTTAAAAGTCCTTCAGGCCATCAGACTGTGATAATATTTCTACATCAATCTGGACTCCCTTATATTTATTTTATGTTTCTAGATAGGGTAAATTCCAAATTGGAAATTAAAAATGGGATCTAGCATATTGACTCCAAACTGATGACATCTTTAACTCCATGTCCCAGCTCTGTCTGTAGAATAGAATAGAGCTGGAAGGGACTTTGGAGGTCTTCTAGTCCAGCCCTCTACTCAAGTAGGAGAACCTATACTATCAGACAAGTGACTGCCAAGTCCCTTCCTAAAAACCTCAAGTGATGATTTCTGAAGGCAAGCAGTACTGGTTAATTGTCCTTATTCAAAATGCCTTCAACCAGGTTTAGACAACAGGAAATTGTGCCATGGTTTAAGTATCTAAAGTCCACAACTGATCTGGATGATCTGAGGAAGGAATTAATGCTAACAAAATTTCAGTTAATGGTTAACAGTGATTTTGGAAGGGCAAAGGCAGGTTTCCATTTGACTTTGAGTTCTCTCTTGAGGATTAGGCATGATAGAATTTCTTCATAATCTGTTTTAGGGAAATATATTGCAAAGATTAGGAGAAAGTATGTTGCAGATTTCATTCAATTTGAGATATGCTAGCTGGATTCCATGTTTTTTAATGTAGATCTGAAGGTTGCTAGGAAAGCTTCTACCTTCCTGCTGGAACTATCCTTAGATTAGCAAAAAAATTGCTAAACCAATACACAACAGGACTTGTATAACCAAGTGCTTCCACCAATGGAATGAGACAGCTCATGGCAGCTGACATGCAGTGGCCATCTCACTCTGGCCAGCCAGCAAAAGCATATGCATCAACTATAGAATAAAAATCCTAAATCTATACTGAAAAAATGCCTAGAAGTTGAGTTCTGGCAACCAGACTGCTTTTCTTTTCCTGTTGGTTCACCAATTTCAATTTTTTCACCAATTGTCCCACGGCAAGTTGGCTGCATTGAGTTGGCTGGGGCAAGTCAGCCGCATCAAGCTGGCCGCATCAAACTGGCCACAGCGAGTTGTCCTGGACCCTCCACTTAATAGGAATAAATGTAGTTTCAACCAGCTTTTCATTGTTATATATCTAAATAGACCATTGATATTATATAGGTCAGTGGCCCCCAATCTTTTGGACAGATCAGTGACAGATTCCGTGGAGAGAGGTTTCACAGAGGGCATGGTTTTGCATGCTGCCTACATCCCGAAGATGGGGCTGGGCTTGTTTGTGCAACCCAGTTTCTGGCTTACTGCAGTTCAGTGACAGTCCATGGACCCGGGATTAGGGACCCCTGGTTTATATAAGTATATGAGAAGATATCGGCAGACCCCTTACATCCTGGACACAAACTTTTTAAATTCTTTCCCTTGGGATGACACTATAGGGTATTGTATGACAAGATAGCTGGACACAGAGTTTTTCCCTCATGCCATCACTCTGCTGAACACCTAATTGTTACAGTTGACAAAACATGATGGCTACTACGTTCTGTCTAAAGTGTGTATATATTAACCCATAGAGTGTATCTGTAGTACTATTCATCCTTTTATTACTTATTTCCCCTTCAACTGATAGCATTCTATTATTATTAATCATACCTCGGGCGGCACAGTGGTTAGAATGCAGTACTGCAGCCTACTTCTGCTGATGTCCGGCTGCCTCAATTTAGCAGTTCAAATCCCACCAGGCTCAAGGTTGACTCAGCCTTCCATCCTTCCAAGATGGGTAAAATGAGGATCCAAATTGTTGGGGGCAACATGATGACTTTGTAAACTGCTTAGAGAGGGTTGTAAATCACTGTAAAGCAATATATAAGTCTACATGCTATTGCTATTGTACAGTTAGTCAGATGTTCAGTCTAGATTTGACAGTTTTGTCTACCTATCGTGTTCTCACCAAGGACCTGGGATAGGCAAATCTGGATGATGATGATATTGTTATTATATATTATTAATACTAATACTATATATTAATAATACTATTATTATTGTTATTGTTTCTATTTTTTTATTTTTTATTTTATTGTTTTGCAACTGCACTGAGCAGTGGTGGGATTCAAATTTTTTTACTACTGGTTCTGTGGGCATGGCTTGGTGGGTGTGGTGTGGCTTGGTGAGTATGGCTTAGTGGGCATGGCAGGGAAAGGATATTGTAAAATCTTCATTCCTTCCCCATTCCAGGGGAAGGAAATTGCAAAATCCCATTCCTTCCCTACCCCACTAACCTGCTTTCCAGCTCCGTTCTCCTGTGCAGGACAACAATAGAAGACCCAGCCGATTAGCTGGGACTCGGGAGGCAGAGAATAGATGGGGGTGGGGCCAGTCAGAGGTGATATTTTCTGGTTCTCCAAACTACTCAAAATTTCTGCTACCAGTTCTCTAGAACTGGTCAGAACCTGCTGAATACCATCTCTGACACTAAATGCTTTTGTATTCCTTGTGTGTCTAGTCATTCAAATTCAAATTTAGTATTCAATATATGTTTATGTTCTATATATTAAAAAAAATTGCTGGGACTTTTTAATCCTATATTGGAACCTGGAGAGGTTATTTGTGGTCAATGCAAACAATATATTAAAGCCCTAATGGAATTTTGAACATGTAATAACTTATTGATTCTTTATTCCTTTACTTGGTTGTTTTGGCACATGGCCAAACAAATAAACTAGCCTCAACTTGATTTGACTTGCTACTCAAGGTCAGTCAATATTGATCAAGTGCTGCAATTTCTCTGGCAAAAAGGGGGAAAAATTTAAATGTTTGGGAGGATTAGTACCACTAAGACTATAAGTGCTGCAAAATAATGAAGACATTAGTTTTAAAGAGGAAGTAAGAATTTTGTAGTCTTGTTCAGTCACTTGTGATAATTAGTCACAAAATAGTTACTTACTTTAGCTTCAGTAGATCCTTTCTGCTGCTTTCCAGATCAACAAATAATCATCTGAAACTAAGGCTTTTCCAGAAGTCATAGTCTGATCAAAGTAACCTTTTGGCTTTTAGCTCTGACTTGCTTTCTTTTGGTTACATCTCAGTTCATCAGACTAGTTTAATTCCTTTGAAATGACTTCCAGTTGGCAAGTAAGGAAGAAGAGAAATATCAATATTCTTGGTATTGATTCAGCTGGCTCGTCTCATCTTTGCTATCCACGATGTGGCCTCAGCCGGTGTACTGGGATGTTCGACCACTTGCACTTGTCAAGTTCCCATCAGTCACACTAAAAGCTATTTTTTTTTCCTTTGGAAGAAAAAAGAAATTGCTTTCCCAGGCTATTGCAGTATTACTTCTCTCTCTTTCCCGAACTTACCTTTTAAAAGTTTTGTATAGTAGCACATGGAAACTTTTTCAACCATGCAGAAGAAAAATTAAATCAACTGCATTGCATATTATGAGCAGAAATACCATTACCTTTGGCACTGTTTACAGATGCCATTACATGATTAAAACAAACAAACAAACATGCAGTCCAGTTTAAACTGTGCTTCATTAAATAGCTTCTACAATTTTGCAATTTTCTAGTAGATCGTGTCAGCTTTAGGTTTCTTTTTCAATAGAGGCAACTCATTGTATCATGCATGTTTTACTGAAGAGGAAGGCTAGTGATCAGTGAGGAAAAAAAAACCCACTAATGAAACATTTGAAACTGTATTATGTATTATGCTGATACTTGATCTGTTTTCTAGTTATGTGTGTGGAATTGTATTATTTAATATTTATTATTTTTGTCATAGATAGTAAACTTTCCTTTGGAAAGGTAGAAACTGATTAAAGCAACTAAGTACTTACAACCATTTATTTAATGGCTATTTGAAATTAAATGGCATTGGAAAAAGTGACTTATGACCATTTTTCACACTTACGTCCATTGCAGCATCCCTGAAAATTCAGATGCTTGGCAACTAGCTCGTATTTATGACGGTTGCAGTGTCCTAGGATCATGTGATCACCTTTTGCGACCTTCTGAATCAATGGGGAAGCCAGATTTCCTTAACAGCTGTCTTATTAACTTAACAACTGCAAGTGATTCACTTTAACAACTGTGGCAAGAAAGCTCATTAAATGGAGCAAAACTCACTTAACAACTGTCTCACTTAGCAACAGAAATGTTGGGCTCAATTGTGATCACAAGTTGAGAACAACATGTTTATGTAAAAAGATGCTACTACACACATTCACTTTCCTTACAATTTGAATACAGTCCGAGAACAATTCTTTAAACCATACAGAAGAGTTATTGGTATTCTCAACCGCACTCATAAAACCACTATTATTATCAATTAAGTTAAGTGATAGCTTTATTTTCTAGTCAGAAGGATGTTATAAGCAAATTTGGCTCATTGCAGTGCCTATTTCCTTATGCAAATATCTCTTCAAATGTGATGACAGCCACCCAGATTTGAAGTTGTGCAGCCATGTGGACTGAAAGTTTTAATGCCTCTTTTTAATTAGGACACAGTCCATCGACATCTAATGCATTTTTGGAGTGCTTAATGCTACCCGTTATATTAGTTTTTATTGCTTATTAGTATTGAACAGTTGGAAAAGTGGATTTTATTTTTGTTTAAATGTTATTGTTTATAGGGCAATTAGAAAAGGAGAAGCAGAAATGTTCTAGGTCTGACCTTGTTTATATGAAAATATCCTTAAGTAACCACACATACCTGCTTATTGATTAACAAAATAGTGGCTAAATTAAGTTGGTCATAAATATCCCCATCAATTTTGACTTCCCATGGTCCAGCGTTAGCTCCTCCAAAATTTTACTTTTTGAAAGTGCCAGTGTTATAGGATATAGGAAAGTGATTGATTGAGTGAGTGATTGTTGTGCTGGAGGTCGCTGATAAACTAGATGGTTAAATAGTGCAGAAAGCCTTAAACAGTAATGCTGTTCTGACTTATGGGAAAATGGATTAATTGATATGAATGTAGCAATTTTATATGACTGTGTTTACCATATGAAATCTTCTTCTGTTGTATGTTAGGTCATTATTTCCCCTTGAAGACCATAAATATCCATAAATAAGACCATAAATATCTTACTTTTGCAAAAAGTGTCCTGAGAGAATAGAATAGAATTCTTTATTGGCCAAGTGTAACTGGACATACAAGGAATTTGTCTAGGTGCAAATGCTTTCAGAGTACATAAAAGAAAAGATACATTTGTCAAGAGTCAAGAATCATATTTAATAATAGTCATAGGGTACAATAAGTAATCAAATCATACTAGGAAACAATCAATATAAATCGTAAGGATACAAGCGACAAAGTTACAGTCATACAGTCACAAGTGGGAGGGGATGGGTGATAAGGAGTGATGAAAAGATTAATAGTAATAGTACTGCAGATTTTATAAATAGTTGGACAGTGTTGAGGGAATTATTTGTTTATCAGAGTGATGGCGTTCGGAAAAAAAACTGTCCTTGTGGTTTGTTGTTCTGGTGTGCAGTATGTATAGCTGTATAGCGTCGTAGGAGTTGAAACAGTTTATATCCGGGATGTGAGGGTCTGTAAATATATCACTTGCTTGTGTGGATTAATATAACTGATTTCTAAAATACAGGATGGAAAAAAACCTGTAGCTTAATTTAAGGAAGCCATATGTTCTAGGTGTAAAGAAGAAAGAACATTATTCTTGGCTGGAACAGTCAGCATAATGGCTTTCTATAGATTTACAACACAGTGTTGTAGGAATATTTCACTTAAAACTAGAGAAGCAAGTGTCTCTAGGTATTGTAATCTTCAATTCCCATTAGCCCCAGCTAGCAGAGCCAACCACAAAACATGGGAAAGCAGGAAGATTATCTAGCCTGACTTGGAACATAATGCTGACTGTTTTGCTATTGATGTTCAGCATCAGAGGCTACAGCCAAATAGCCTATAGTATAAATTGGACAAACAACATTCTTTCTCTTAGATATTAGAGCAGTTCGATTGGACATACTGATCCATCTAGGTTAAAAGTGAGTATAATGAGAATATATACAGAAACATATTCAAAGAACCTTTTGTGAAGTATAGCCCCATTTTGTTATTAGAACATGATCATATGTTTGGTGAGCTCATTGCTCTCCCTCCCTCCCTCTCTGTCTCTCTCTCTCTGATTCTGGCCTGTAACATGTTAAATGAGATCCAAAGAATATCATGCAGACAAATCTACTTTAGAAACTCATGGGCTGCTATTGGTTTCACTTTTTTCCAAAACTAGGTTTGCATTGTTTAAAGGATTTATGGTTCATTAGTTCAGGTTAGTTAATAAAAATACTTTGTTATTTAGAAGTTGAGAATTCAGTCGAAGAATGGAAAGCTACTGTGCTTTTCACTGAAATACTTAGTGGGTGGAGAATGAAGAGAAGATTGGAATTGCAAAATGGTGGTTCAGAGTGAAAATGCACTATTAAGAATTCCTTAAGCCCAAATCTAATTTATGTTTAAATAAAAATTTTCACAATCTAGACATTTCATGCCTATAGATTATGTAAATAATGGTAAATAAAAATCTCTTTATAAATAGAAAAACTGAATGACCTTTCCTTTCATAATGTTGTCACCATAGTCACCATAATACAACTACTTTCACAAGCAGAATGCCATGAAAAGCCCTGGATGCTTGTATCACAACTGCATGAAGTATATTGTAAAAAGCCAAACACCATCACAAATTCCTTTGGGAAGAGAAGAGAATTCTGCCTCATTTCAGACCAAATTCGTCTTTGGCTACTTTCCCTGTTCTGAGGAAAACATGTTTGGTCAATAAGGATATGCACCACAGATCTCAAATCTTTGAATACCTAGCAGGGAAATGAAATGCTGCATCATAATTTCTACCAGTTAGAAGAAAGAGTAAATCTTGACTCCTCTTGGAAATTATAGAGAGAGTAACAATTTCTTACTGGATACATGTGTCCTGGCAAGAAATAACAACTACAACAATTACAAGTATTGACTACGAGCTGTAGCATCCACCTATCCCCAATCCCCAATCTATAATTTTGGGAGGGAATTGAAATAGCCAATGAAGTAGAGCTCCATGCATTCAGTTTGAAAGAGCATAATATTGAGAAAAACTTGCCATTTTATTGCTGCGACCCATTGGGTGCCTGCTTTACCACAAAGAAGGAAACTAAACAATGGGAAAGCAAGGATTTTTTTTTTTTACAAAAATTAAGGGCCATAAGGCTGGAAATTTTAGGGTCCTAATTTACTGGCCAGTTTGGGAAAGCTAGAGGTTTCCTTGTCAGTGAAGCTGGGGTTACTTTAATTACATTGTTAGATAAAGTGGCCTTTCAGGGAGGTGGCAGATATAAGGAAGTTCATTGATAAGGAAATTGAATGTTGAGTTCATCAGTCCCAAAGGTGATTTTTCAAGAGGCAATTGGACTGAAGTCTGGTTGCCTTTTGAAACATGCACCTTTGGGACAACCATGACCTAGATCAGGGGTCGCCAACCTTTTGGACCTCAGGGATCACCAAATTCATAATTTTAGATCCCAGGGATCACTAACTGGTTCTGTGAGCATGGCCTAATTTGCGGGTGTGGCTTGGTGGTCATGTGACTGGCTGGGCATGGCTTGTATGTAAATATTATAAATATTGAATTTTTTATAAAAAAGAGCAACTTTTACCCAAAACCAGGCAAAGCAGGCAGATTGAATTGGTCACAGAATCACAGATTCATTCAGAGATCTATCTATCTGCCATTGGCTAGCTCAGTCTGTCACATAAACTTTGCTTGCAAGCAAACTCATAAAATTTGCTAGCAAGCAAACTCACAAAATTAACTCACAATACACCATGCATGTAAATATTGAATTTTTTATAAAAAAGATCAACTTTTACCCAAAATCAGGCAAAGCAGGCAGATTGAGTTGCTCACAGAATCATTCAGTGATCTACCTATCTGCCATCGGCTAGCTCAGTCTCTCAAATTTGTTTGGCATGAGCCTGCACTGAATTTGCTTGCAAGCAAACCTTCAGTCCTAAGGGAGGTTTGGCTGTGCTGAGCCGAAGATCTAAAGATTATCTAGAAAGCAAGAAATCCAACCATTTCCTGCTTCCTAGCTAATCTAAATCTCCCAGCACAGCAGAACAGCTGATGGTTGGAAAAAGGAAAAATAGCAATTTAGCAGGCAAGTTTACCGGGTAAGGAGTGAGTGGGCAGAGAGGGTTCCCATGGGCCATGTGGGCCACGCAGCCTTGTGTTTCTGCACAGCCTGGATTAATTGCTTTGTGGGGGTGCTCTGGGGGTTAAATTTCTCTGCGGCCCACCAAAATTTTCTCATGGCTCACCAGTGGGCCACGGCCCACCGGTTGGCGACTGCTGACCTAGATGACTGAGAATCTCCATAGACATTGAGGTCATCAGCTAATAAAGGATGGAAGACAGGTTTCTCTAGGTTGCAATTCTCTTGGCAGGGCTGACCTTGGGCTATGCCATGAGCTGGTGTCCATTCTTTGGGTTGGTAAAATTGCTGGGGGGCCTGTTTGGGGCAGAGATAGTCAATTTGAGTTAAATGGGATTAGGCAAAGAGATGAAGTGACTTTGGTCATATCCCAAAGATGGAAGTGGGGAGAAGGAGATAGCAGTTTCTATTTTGTTTGTTAGATTTGGTTTTGGGTCAGCTGGTATTTCTCTTTGGAATTTTCCAAGGAATTAAAAATTCTAATTATGCTGGCAACTTTCACTAAAGAAAAATACTGAACATTTGTTTTCAGTAAAAGAAATCATCTTCTGTATCATTCCATCAGTGGTAGGCCAAGTTGACAGCTTTCTGGGGAAAAAGAGGCTGAGATGTATGAGTAGATGGCTTCCTTTAATCACATTAACTCGCAGAGGAAAAATTAGAGGAGACCATTCAAGCAGCTCCCTGGGGGGTGTGAAGGAGAAGGCAAAGAAACATTCTAACAAGTCCTTCACCAGCAAACTCTCTGAGGAATGCCTTGGGAATCAAAATAGTTGAACTCATCCTCTGATGGCATGCAGCATCAGTTTTAAAAGGCAGCTGGAGACGGCTTTACAAACCTATAAGGACACCTATGGGGCTCTGCAAAGCACAGCTTGGCCAAACATCATTGCTTGTTTTGCAAACCTATCCACCACAGCTGAGTCACCTTCAGGAAGTAATATTGACAGTTATATGAGTTTGAGGTCAGACACTGGAGAGAGAGATGAAGGGCTTCTAAATTCAGCTATGCTTTTCATTTCATTTAGTAACCTTAATTTTTGAGACTGTTCTTTATAGAGAATAAAATGAAATATTAAAACTATTTTTATGTATTTTTTCCTTTATCCAAACTGTATTCTTTGGATCTCAGCATCTTTGGAATACAGTTGCATGGGAGAGCATAAAATTGAGGTGTCCAAGATACGGTGTCCTTAATTTTGCCCCATTCTTGGGTTTGTCATGTATTTCTGTTGTTTTCAGCCATGTTCCAGAGCTACAGAACATAATTCCCATTTTCCATAGGTTGATAGTTTTGTTATTCATTGTTTCATTATCTCAGTTGAACACTGATTATAAACGCCACAGGTTACAAGGTCTCCTTTATAATGTTAGGAAAATACTGGCAGACAGGTAGAAATATCTAATTATTAGCAATATTTGTTGTAGACATTGTTCTTTAAATATAATGATGCACATTTCTTAATATAACTGGATTGATACTCTTAGTGTGTGTGCGTGGGGAAGAGAGAGAGAGACTGGGAAGAGTTAATTATCACTACTCTATTATATATATATTTTTAAAAATTGCATGGAAACCATATATAAATGCATGCATGCTTATACATTTTGATACATTATTTAACAAGATCTACATTTAAAATGTATTTCACTTTTAAATGTGTAGATTTCACATCTGAAAATAAGCATAAAAATGCTTTGTCAGAAAAAGAGAACTGCACTGCAAAATTGAGGAAAGTATGACATCCAATGGAAAATTCTTTACTAATCCATTCAGCCATCCAGATACACAGATTAGTTCACATCACAAAGCACAAATAGTTATTTCCTCAACTATCCTTAGTTCAGATTGATTTGTAGACATTCCCCTTTCTTGACAAGCCTCTAACCTAGCCTGGGTTACACCTTTCCTTAGTTGCACTCATGTTAAATTTGGGCAAAATAGGCCTGTCACGGTTACCAATTGTATAAACTTTACAAACCGTTTAATGTGATCAGAGCACTGAAAATACTAAAATCTTTACTTAATCATCCTGCCAGGGGGACCAAATCAAAACTAATGCTGCAGTTTAAACAGCCCTTCCTGCTGCAAGAGATACAGTCCTACCCACATGGTCCCATAGCTCTAACCAATGCATTTTGGCTCACCAGTGCTTCCTGTTTCTTAAATAATGAGCATTCATATTCTTTTTTTGCAAATGCTTAGAGAATATGGCATTAAAAGATACAAAGACTCACATAGAGCAGAGAGAAACCTCTCTTATCCTGTATTTTGTTCTCTTCACCTGAGATGTCCAGAGGCTGGACAGGTATCCGTGGGAAGCTTTTATCTGATTTGCTGCACTGAGCAGTGACCTAAAAGTTTTCATCCAGCTTGGTGATTCTATGGCTCTATTATGATTTTAATAAGTTAGACCCTTTGGAACAACCAAACCAGGATGTGATTGCAATCATATAATTCTACTCATGTTCCTCAACAAATAATGTTCAGAGCTAGAGATTAATTATACCCAATATATCCAGAAGCTATTACTCAATATATTGTTCATAAATATGTCCATTTTATAACTATCCAAATTGGTGGGAAACAGTATGAGGGAAAATTTAATCTAAAATGTAGCTTATAAATTTTTTACATGAATATTGATTTATTTATTGAATTTCAAGGCTACCTGGTTCTAAAAAGACCCTGGGCATCTTACACATTTTAAAAGGATGCATAGTTTTAGAAAGAACACAACTGCCTGACAAAACCATGTAAATAACTTCCAGGGGGGAAAAAAGGCCCAAGTCTCCACAAATACCCTACTCCAGGGCCTGAGAAGAGATAGGACTTTCACAACACTTGAAGAGCAACAGTTGCATTCATCTTGGTGTGTGTGTGTGTGTGTGTGTGTGTGTGTGTGTGTGTGTGTGTGTG
>NW_020769379.1:1616056-1680721 GCF_900518735.1 Pseudonaja textilis
TGTGTGTGTGTGTGTGTGTGTGTGTGTGTGTGTGTGTGTGTGTGTGTACAGGGATGCAGTTCCAGAGGGCAGGTGTTGTGACAGAGATGGCATGTTCCTTCACACTTGCAAGATGGCAACATTTAACTGAAGGGACCCAGAACCCACCTATTCTGCCCAATTGAACCAGACAGTGTGAAATAATTGGAGGCAGGCAGGCCTTCAGATCCTTCTCCTCTTGCTGTCTCTGTTTAAAACTCTCACTATTTGGTTCCCTGGTTTCTAGTACGAAGGCAATAGTCCTCTAGTATACCATCATCAGGTGCACATTACTATGAGCAGGAACTGAGTTCAAAGCACTGAGAATTTATTCTTGCCACCTAGACACAAGAATCTGAACAACCAACAGACAGTCCAAGCAAATCAGCTCTAGATAAGGATCAACAGAATTCCATGGGTTCTTTTTTTACTGGACTTGGGCCTCCTGTGGCTGTGCAATAACTCCAAACTGATTATTCATTTAACCCGGCCCTCCAGCTCAGCCTGCTCATTTCCTGCAAACACAAAAATAATACAAAATAAACATGATCTTCTAAAATGGTATTTGTATGCATGAATAATAATTCATTGTTCTGGCTTAAACATACAAAAATTGAACAGAAACGCTAGCAGAAGCAACCAAGGCTGATTTATTTAAGTTCAACTCATTCAACCTAAAGTTAATGCCCAAACAAAACTATAGTATATTTTAGGCCTAGAAAAGCTTTAAAGGGGAGACAAAGAGGTCTATTGCCATTGTTGTTCTGTTGGCTATCAAATGTGAAACTCTGTTCCCTTCAGAAGAATATCTCTAGGGGGTTACTCTAGAGGCCATAACCAAGTACTATTCTAGAAGTTAAGAAACACAAGATTATCACTGTGTCTAATATGAGGAACCGGTCACTTCCCATTCTTTACACAGTATGAAATCCTCCATGTGTTCATACAAATAGTTGACAAAGGTTCTTCTAGTTTCAGTCCATTCTGAGGTCACTTTTAGTGGTGATTTGCCTTTGGTTGAGAGCTATAGCTTGAGAACCCTTAAGAGGAAAAGCAAATCAAACCAACTAAAATACAATCACTGGTCTAATATCAGTATCAATTGCAGCATCAGTCTAGCAGTTTCCTTTCTCTCTTCAAAACATAATTTTCTCTACCATATTCAAAGTTCCAGAACCAACAGTGTACAAGTTGATGTTTATGATTTCTGGTGAGGTGGAAGGCTGTATTGGCACAACATATTTAAGGTCAGATAGCATGTGCATAGCATAACAAGCAACATTAACATGCAAATAATGCAAGTAATTAATAGTAACATTATTTGTTGTTAATCTACAACATATATTCAATAGCTTGAATTGGTTTATAATTTAACATAATGTTCAAGTCCAAAAAATGAGTGAGTACAGTCATATTATCTCAAGGTTGAATCCTTCCTTCCTTCCTTCCTTCCTTCCTTCCGTCCTTTTTGATATTAAGACAGAGCAGCTATTAACAGGTTCATAATTATTAGGATCTTTAAAATTGCCCTGAATCTTGGGCTCATGTGGCAAGATGAATAGTGCTACAAACAAGGAAGGGACAGAATTTAATGGGTTGTTGTGCAAATGAAGTACTGTTGGTTCATTTGTGAAGGAAAATCAGGCCCCGATGCACATTCAACAAACTTTCCTGCTGTGTTGATGGTAGCATGGTGTTTGCAGAAGTGTGTTGTCATTAGATACACAACTGGAATAGTGGACTGGACTCAAGCAGAACTAAAAGCCTCAAATAGGAAAACCAGAAAATTAATGACAATCATGCCCTTCATTCATGGAACTGGATCAACAAATCTGTTCAAAGGAATATGGTTTGATTCTATGGATTAAATTAATTGGATCTTTGGATTCAAAGATAGTCATTTGACCAAATGGCCTCAAATCAAAGTTTATAATAGACTCATTCCTCTCTGTCTATTTTTCTTATTCTTGATTCCCTTGGACAGTATCTGGCTGACCTTCTTGGTATTCAGTTATGGAAAAGCTGCGTTTGAAAACTTTACCTATTTGCAACCTATCTGATTTGTACATTATTTTCTTTTAAAATGCAACCTTTAATTTGCTTGTTATTGTGACCTATTTAATGGAAGTTGCAAGACTCCAGCCTAACACATCTAATGATACTCTGAATATTTGACATAGCTAATAAAAATTATATCAATTCAGTATGGATATCTTCTAAGGTTCTCAGAACCTGACAACATAGAAAAAGCCAATTTTCGTAGTCATACTAAATCCACAGTGGATAGTAACTAGTGATCTATGCTTGCCCTGGAGGAAATTTAGGTGAACCACATCCTAAATCCATGGTGGTGAACCTATGGCATGCATTCCAGAAGTGGCACGCAGAGCCATTACTGCCAGAAAACGTCTACTGTGCATGCATGCATGCCACCCACCCGCCAGCGGATTGTTGGGTATCCGGTGCGCATGCGCAATGTCGCAGTGGCATGCAGGAGACATTCACACAAGCACAGAAGCATGTGGCATGCATGGGTCAGGCACGCATGCGCAGAAGTGTGCAGCACAGGTCATGTGCGCATGTGCAGGAGGTGCCCACATGCATTGCCTTCTGGGTGATGGCATGTGAGCACAAGCGCATGCACAATTATTGGCACGGGAGCCCAAAAAGTTTAGCCACCACTATCCTAAATGATCTTGGGAGCAATCCAGGGAGCAGACTGAAAGGAATATAGTCTTCTCACTGTTAAATCATTGCATAATTTTTCCAATACTTAGCTTCATTTAACTTTCCCAGGAATATTTGCTTTTAGCGAGCAAGTTTTTTTTGTTTTTAGAATATTTATGTTACATTTTGGATTCCAAGAATGTAAAATATGTTTTTTTTCTCTCTGTAATGGAAATAATTTAAAATATCACACGTCTCCTTTTGTCTACATAAATTAGTAATTTTCTGCTGCCAATCACTTAGAAGAAGAAAAATGGGAACTGATGAGCACATTCAGATAAATAAGTATAATGTGTCACTGCTTAAAATATCTTTCAGTTAACACTGCTGCTAAATAGCAGGGCCAGCTGACAAATAATCACCCAGGACAGAGCCATGTTTAGTGCATTATTAAATTATCAGCACATTAAAATCATTACTATGTCAATCTATATCAGCATGTTCAAAGACATGTGTTCCCTTAGAGGAATTAGCTCAGCTATTAGAGTTGGCAAGGAGATCCATCAGCAAAACAGGTGCTAATCAGTTCTGAAGAAAGATCATTGCATGAAAGAACACATGCTGCCATCGAAAATCGTGGAGAAACATTCAACAGAATGCAAAGCCAGAACTGGACAAGTCCTGTGACAAGTGTTGATTAAAACACTGAAAAGGAAAAAAAAAAAGGAAAAAAGTAGTATAGTGAATAACACAAAGCAGGCATAAATGTATTTGGTTTTCTTTTTTTAAAAAAAGCCCTGGGTAAATTATTATTCCGTGTGTATTATTCAGTATGTATTTTTGTTGAGCTGGAACCTGAAAATGAGAGGTCATTATTAACTAGATTTTGAATTGTACACACTACTAGAGGACAAGCAGATTTGCTTACTCCTAATATTACTATAACACACTTCTGTAGAGATCATCAAAGTAAAAGTCTGATTTACAGCCATTTCTTTAGTGACTGTTCAAAGTTACAATAGCATGGAAAAGAGTAACTTATGACCATTTTTGACACTTATTACTGTGGCAACATCCCCATGATCAAAATTCGGATGCTTGGCAATTGGCTCATATTTATGACAGTTCCATTGTCCCAGGATCATGTGGTCACTTTTTGTGACCTCCTGACAAGCAAACTCAATGGGCCTGTTGTGCCCCTGGTGGAGACTGACTCTGAGTCAGAGGAGGAACAGCCGACAGGGAGTGGAAGTGTGGCTCCGGAGGTTGTGGAGGAAGTGCAGAGGCCAGCTGGGAGTCAGAGGAGGACCCAAACCCATCCCCTCTCCATCCTAGGGCACACAGGCAGGAGAGGATAAGGGAGAGACATGGTCTCCTCTGGAGGAGAGGGCTTTGATCCTCTTCATGGGCTGCAGCTGTGACCACTGAATAAGAGGACGGACATGCATATGGGCGAATGCTGGAAACAAAGCGTGGAAATATCTTTAGTCTTTGGTTCCTCTCTGAATTTGGCATCCTTCCCAGTGTTTGTTCTGTTCTCTGTGGACGTCCTCCAGCCCTTATCTTGCCTGGTTTGTGTTGCTTTTTTCCTTCTTCTTGTAACTGTTGATGTGATCCTTCCGTCAAGGATATTCGGAGCTTGGAAGCAAAGTGAAGGAATAAAAGGGGCTTCACCTGTTTTCTGTGACTGTGTTTGTTTTGTATTCCACCCTTTTGTAATCCATCCCACAGGGCAAGGCAGATTGACTTAACGTAACCACTGCAGTAATTCACTTTTCCCCTATGACAAAATGGTCATAAAATGAGGCAAAACTCACTTAATCACTGTCTCACGTAGCATCAGAAACTTTGGGGTCAACTGCGGTTGTAAGTCAAGGGCTACCTATTACCACAAATCAACATGAAATAACCTTACAACGGTATATAGATAATCAACAATACAACCAATATAAAAATCCATGATAAAGATTGTCAGAGTAATTGAAAAAAACCCTGGTTAAAAGGAGGGATGTCCAGATTGGTTTTTTTTTAATCTCCCAGAAAAAGTATGGATGCAAGCAATAGGAAACTCTAATGAAAGGTATATTCCACTCTAGGAGCCAAATGATAAAAGACTGTTCATGCTTAGCTCACTAATGGATGTCTGCAAGGAACAGTGTCCTCGGAATGGCCTTGCCTATAGATCTTAATAACAGAGCAGGTTCATAACATAACACGACAAGTGATTTGTTAGACAGCCAGACCTAAGCCACTTAGGGCTTCAACTTAAAACCATCACTTTAAACTGAAGCCAGAAAACAGCTGTCAATCAAGGCAGGTTTTTCAATATTGGGGGAACATGATCTTGGTAGCATGTTTGATTAGCAGGCTAACTGCTACATTTTGTAACAATTGTAGCTAAATATTTGGAAAATTGAAGTTTGACAATCTGTCCAAATAACGGCTAGACATTTGACAGACAAAAGTACCCTATCCAGGTAGCAGCCCAAAATGAAAGCACGATGGAAATGTGTTAGAGCTATCCATGCTTCCTGCCTTGAAATACAAGGCGGAGGGGGGTATAATAAAATGGTATTCAAACGACACACTATTTGTCGTCCTCCCATTTAATAAAATCTATACCAGCATCTCATATTCATATTCTTTATTAATAAGGCCTGGCATTATGACAACTTATCATCAGTATATCATTCTCCTTTGGTATGCCTATTCATTACTTTCCAACGTCATATCTTGAAGTTTACATTGTTTGAGTTATCTTCAAAGTGATGATCTATTAGCAAAAATGACTTTTGTGATGTGTGAATCAACTTTATAAAGATGATGGTGATGATGTTACCCCATGAAGTCGAGTCTGACTCTTGGCGATTTTATGGGCTAAGTCTCTCCACATCTTCTGATCCTGCACTATTTCTTTGAGTTTTTCTATGCTCTGCCTGGTGTCAGCTTTGATAGGGTCCAGCAGTGGTGTTCTTTGATGCCCTGGTTTCCTTTATTAATGTCACTTCCCGTAATACATTGCATTTGAGCTAGCATTCTAAGAATACTGGCAGCATACACCTGTCCTGTCATTATGATGTATATAATTTAGAAAATAAGGGAAAAGCAATTAACATAGCTTATGATCTAAGTCAGGGCTGTCAAACTGGTAGCCCATGGGTAGGACACGCCCATCCCGGCTCCGCAAAGGCAAAAAACATCACAATACATCACATGACATCACATGATGCAATCAAGTTTGACACTCATGATCTAAGTCAACCTTCACCTTCATTAATCATCTCATGGTCTACTGGATAATGAGTAGATAAATAAATATTTTTGGATAGGCAGGTGTCTTAATTTGTAATAATTTCCTTGATTGATACCATAATTTAGGTACCTATCTCCCAAATGTTTTCTGGTTGTTTGGAATAATAATTAATCAATTAATTAATTAATTAATAATGCACCTCGAAAACCAGACATACAGATTTTTTTGTAATGTATATTAATACATTAATTTTAGCATTACATTATTTAATTTAGCATTGTACCCAAGGTTTCTGCCAACTTAATAGTGAGATATGTTCTATGTTGCCAATGTAGTCTTGCTGGGTATATTTCTCACTTCTTCTTTGATACAATTAATAAATGAATAGTAAACCAGGTTAATGTGCATCATACACACTATTGTACATATGACTTCTAGAGGATTGAATACATATTAGTCTCCAGACAATACAGTCTGGAACTGCAGGTCCCTTCATTCCTCATCATGCTGATTATAACTGATGGCTTTCATCAGCATCTTGTACTTTGTCATGCTGTGCAGAAAAATAGTATTTTTTGAAAATTTTGAGGAATGGGCTATGAGCCATTTGAACTGAGTGGTTCTTAATTATAAGACTGGGGTCAAATTGGCTGCAAAATGTTCACTATATCGGCAGCCTGTCTGATCAGATTACTTGAAACCCTGATTTGGGGTGATGTGACAAAGGAAAAAAAAGTACTGGTGCTTCTCCATCGGTAAGGGAGGAGGCATAATAGGTAAAAGTTATCAAGTTAAATCTAACTTGGTTATATTTTACCAAGAGTCAGCAATAATGTAAAAATCTGCAAAGATGTATAATTAGAGGCTGCTAAGAAACTGCTATTTGGAGGTTTGTTGCAAGAAGGCAGAATTAACAAAGGATGAAACCAATGGGACTCAATCAGGAAATTAGTGGTAGAGATTTTCAAACACGGTGGGACAAGAGTGGTGAGTTAAAGGGGTAAAGAGTAAGTAGAAAAATAAAAAAAACTCAAAAGAAATTTTAGGATGTAAAATCTAGTGAGCTGTAAGAGAGACAGTGGAGGAGGAGAAAGAAAGAAAGAAAGAAAGAAAGAAAGAAAGAAAGAAAGAAAGAAAGAAAGAAAGAAAGAAAGAAAGAAAGAAAGAAAGAGGGAGGGAGGGAGGATAAATAATATTAATAAGAGGATGAAAAGAAAGAAGAGGGGCTGAAAAGAGCTTGCATAAATAGATAAAAAAGCAACATCAGAAATATATTCTTCCTCTGAAAAAGACACCAAGTAAAAACAACAAAAACAGGAAAAGGAAGAAAGGAGAAAGCATAGGTGTTATGTATTGAATGTATTTAGTTGTGTGAGCCTCCTAAAGTGAAACTAACCTTTAGATGACTCTCACCGTTAGCTCCAACTGTTTTGGAGGAAAACTTTGAACATTTATAATTTTCAAGCATTATGATTGGTTAAGGCCCTATGGGCCCAGAGTATAAATTACAGGAATTTGCCTGCAGTTCCTCAGTTCCAGTTTTGAGTCAATAAATGGATTCAAATAATTTAACAACCGGTTCTCTGCCCTAATGATTTCTTCCAACAACCAGTTCACCAAACTGCTCAGAAAGTTAACAACCAGTTCTCCCTAAGTGCTGCAAACTGGCTGAATCCCTCACTGTTACCTCCAACTGTTTTGGAGGGAAACTTTGAACATTTATAATTTTCAAGCATTATGATTGGTTAAGACCCTGTGGGCCCAGAGTATAAATTACAGGAATTTGCCTGCAGTTCCTCAGTTCCAGTCTTAAGTCAATAAATGCTGTTGCAGCTATGCTGGTCTATGCTGGTCTGGTGCTTGCCTACTGAAGCCCATTACACAATAATGGGATTGTCTCTTGTTGTGTTTTTTCTGCAGCAAAAGCAGAAGAGAAGAAAAGCTGAGGAGGTCACCAATGGAGGAAGCACCGGCAGATTGTCTGGAGGAAGATCAAGGCTTGAAGAAAAGCAGATGGTAACATCCTTGAAGGAGAGAAGTAGCAAGGGGGATGGAATCAGAGTGAGTCATTTCCCTCTTAAATGTAAGATTGGCTTATAACAAAAAATAACAATAATCTGCACACAAAAGTAGGAAGCAAAAACAATTCCATCAAGTGGACTAGGAGAGGAAATATCAGATTTAAAAAATTGATCAGAACCTCAGCTTCTATATTGTTTGGGATAATAACTTAATGCATAGAACTTGGAATCATGGTTTCTACATTTCTGAATGTTATCTTTCACAAGAGAAAAAAAGTAAAATTAAATAAAAGGGAACTGTAGTTCACTAAGTAGACTTTATGCTGTCAAAGATATTCTTTAAATTATAAAAATTTGTCTGCCTTATTATATCCAGAGTCTAGATAACATATACTTGAACATGCTACATTCCAGAAAATGTCATTTTTTAAAATAGGCTTCTGATTTAGTACTGGACTGAAGCACCACTTGGTATTTCAGCCGCGAAAGATAAACAGGAGAGTCCATGTTGGGAGATTATAACCATTATAATATTTCTGACCTAAGTGAGAATCAGTTGGAAATCCAGTAACTAGAAGCAAATCTATAGTCATACAGCTATTTGGCAGCATTAAACTCAGAAAACCCGCTGATCTTTTTATTTTCTCCAACATAGTGATTAATGATTAAGAGCAAAAGCACTTCAGGACTTCTATTTAATGAGTAATTTACAGGTCAGTATTCTTCAAATGTTACAAAAATCAGAAGAGAGGAAACCTGGGGAGGGTGTGACAAAACAGAAGATTTGTCTGGGTTATATTTAGGGCAGACATTAGATAATTCTGGATCTAAAGGAAGATCTGATTGATTGTCAGCAGTTTTGTAAGAATTTCTATGTTCTAATATTATTTAACAATATCAGCTATATAAGAACTGACCACAACCTAAATTGTACTCTTAAAATGATCAAAGTTGGACTTTTAGGTTTTTTAAAAATTCATGTTTATCCTCCGATGGAACTGACATCTTCCACATAATAGAATTCTAAGAACAATTCAGAAAATATACAGGAAGGATTGCAAGAAGAGGAAAAGCAAGAAGAAATTATGTTGCATCTATAGAGACATCTATTTGAATGATATCAGATGTAGATGTTGAGTGAATGGACTGAGGTTTTTCATTTCCACTACTCAGGAAAAAAAAAAAAACCTTGGGATCAGAATGCTTTAATTGTATATGTCTTTTATACAAGGCTCCATGATCAGTGGATCAGAGGTGGTATTCAGTAGGTTCTAACCAGTTCTGGAGAACCGGTAGCGGAAATTTTGAGTCGTTTGGGGAAGCGGCAAATACTACCTCTGACTGGCCCCGCCCCCATCTAGTCTCTGCCTCCCGAGTCCCAGGTGATCTGCTGGGTCTTCTTTTGTTGCCCTGCACAGGAGAACAGAGCTGGAAAACAGGTTAATGGGATGGGGCGGGAATGGGATTTTTCAGTAACCTTTCCCCAGGAGTGGGGAGGGAATGAAGATTTTACAATATCCTTCCCTGCCACGCCCACCAAACCATGCTACGCCCACCAAGCCATACCCATAGAACCGGTACTAAAAAAAATTGAATCCCACCAGTGCAATGGATCCAAAATGAAGCAGATCTCATAAACCTGGGATTTGCTTAATATTAAAACATAGTCTGTAAACATGGATGACATTTTTTAAAAAGCATATTTTGGAAGCCAAAGATCTCCGATGCTTAATTTTTCTATTAAACTTCTAGGTCATTGAGTTTAGCTTACCATAATGGTTAATGACATATGAGTGATGTTACTTGGGATTTTATTGCTATCAGTTATACCTTTTATTGCCTATTTAGGATTTGACTTCTGTTCCTGTTTTCAGTTCAAATTCTTTATGACAAATAAAAACAATGAAATCTTAAGGCAACGAAAGCTTATCTAAATCTTAGGGGCTTTCATATCAAGGAAACTAGATTTATAATCCACGTACTACAGTTTGGATGCAAAAGTTCTTGATTTCTTGGTTTCACTTTTCTTGATCCAACTAGCCATGATCTTGGTTCAGTGTTTTTTCCACATATTTTGCAGAAATAAAGTTTTAAATGCAGATTTTCCCATTTTTATTATCTTGCTTTTTCTTTTGCGTGTAACTATTGCCACTAGGAAAGGCACAGATTGAATTTTGTATTGTCCAAAATTTCTCTTGTGGTATTACTAGATTTCCCTTCAGAGCCAACTGAAAAATGGCCTAAGCCCCACGGAACATTTGAAGGCATCTCTGGTGCTTTCCATTATGACGTCCAAATGTCCTCTTTATTGGGCATTGAGTTTCAAGTCTTAAGACTAGCCAATATCTGGGACACTGGAAAGTGCCCAGAACAATTAAATTCTTCACATGGATCAGTGGGAGTCTCAATTCATATCACCTAGGGACCTGAAGGAATTGCAAATAATAGCTTTACACAAAATATGGGGATATAGTCTATTTCCCTTGACATGCTGCTGCTTTCATTGATTTATTGTCAGGACAATGTTTATAAAGTGAAATGGGTTAACACATTCTGCCATTTTTGCAGTCCTTACATTAGACCTGTAAGGTCTAAATTTGTTTGATCCAACAAGCACTGCTATTTATTGAGATTCAATTTCTTTTAGTGTATTTTTCTGCAATACTGATTAGGTAGTACAAGGCAGGTGGTGTGTGTGTGTGTGTGTATACATGTATGCAAACAGGCACAAGCATATAAATGTGTATGTGTGTGCATGTGTATGTAGATTTAGATGTATATATTAAATTTCATCTCTCTTGCAATTGGTTTATTGTTTCCTAATTTTTATCATGATTATGCTACAAATTTTCTTAATTTAATTCTGATTAATATCTATGGTTTGTGGAGAAGACATTAGCCTGGCAGGGTATGTATTATATTTTGGGTCCCAAAATCTATTGTTTTTGTCCAAGCACACCTTTTTAAAAAATCCATAGTTTGGTTTGAGGTGATCTATGATTTAGTCCCTGTTAACTCAATTAGAACTTGTAAAGCATTTGCATCCTACATCTCAGGTGACTTATGATATTGGGGAAAAAATCAGCAATGCCTTAGTTGGCCAATGGATTAATTTAGAGTCTGATACTGCTGGAATGCTGCTCTGTCCCCATCCCTCCCCTTAAATTCTTCCAGGATGAGATCAGCTGGAGATTCTCAAGTCCATATAAGCATAATTGGACAATCAGTTTTTATTCATCTGGTCTTCATCTAATTCTTGATTTAATGTGACAATGGTTTCTTAGGAAACAAACTCAATGTGGGTTAGGATGGAATTAAGAGATAGTTAATTACTCAAAGGAAATGCATTCTAAGACATCCCAAGCCTAGTTTTGCTTGTGTTATTGAAACTTATCAGTTCTAGCTATATCCAGTTGCTATTAACACAGTGAATACAACTTCAAGTATGTTACAATGTATTCAAGTGATGAGAAGCAGCATTACTTAGTCCATGTACCACATCAATCCAGATCATAACAGCTATCAGCATGGCTTGATGTGGAACACTAAATTGCTCCAATCAACATCCTGAATCAAAACATTGGAGGACACAAGAGTCACTTTGGATAGTGAGATGAGTGGCATATAAATTTAATAATAAGAAAATAAATTAAAAATGAGCCACCACAGCAATCCCTTTATGTATCGGTCTTGAAGCAGTGCAGACACTCTGCTCCAATGCTTTGAAGACAAGTACTGGTTTTAGAGGAGTGCACTGAGTACAATTTTGTTAAATGAATATGTCACATGAAGCTTGATTTACATACAATATAGGCCAGTACAGGGTATACCCAGTGTAATTAAGAGGTCAGATTAGAATTAGGGAGAGCCGGATTTTAGTCCACTCCACCCAATGTACTTCACTGAATTGTTTTTATGGGGAAAAATAGTGATGCATACATCACTATGAAGTGTGTATGAAAGATGGCATAAAAATATAACAAATAAATTCACACTGGTTTACAGATCCATCCTGTGCACCAATTCCATCTTTTTTGGACTAAGAAGGCCTTGCTCATAATCACTCATAAGTTGGTTCTTTTCCATTTAGATTTCTACAGGACCATATATATGGGGCTGTCCTTAAAGATCATCCAGAAGTTACAATTGATCCAGAATGCAGTGTTGGTTACCCCTAGATTCATTTTGTTCTGGGTGTAATTCAAAATGCTGGCTACCATCTTTAAAGCCATGCACAGCACGAAACCAGGTTGTCCTTAGGACTACCTCTTCCTCAAGCCCATCCCACCAGAGCAGAGAGGGTATATACAGGCCAGGTCTCTTCCCTTAAATATTCACTTTGTGGGTCCTCAGAAGCAGAGGTGGTATTCAGCAGGTTCTGATCAGTTCTGGAGAACAGGTAGCAGAAATTTTGAGTAGTTAGAAGAACTGGCAAATACCACCTCTGACCAGAGATTTTACTGTATCTTTCCCCTGCCATGCCCACCAAGCCATGTCCACAGTAAAAAATAATAATAATCCCACCACTATTCAGTAGTATGTCTTCTCTGCTGCTGCAGAGAATACCCCATCACACTGAGCTCCAACATACATGTACCCTTTTATCTTTCTGGAAAGTATTTAAGGCCTAGTTCTTGTCCTAGGTGCTGGGATAGAGTAAATTCCAAATGACATGAGAATGAGGAGTAAATAAGGAAATACAATCAAAGCACCGGGATTTTCTGATTTTCTTATTTTTTTTTGTTTCTTTTCATTTGTTTTATGATTACATATATAGTTTTATTGATTGTAGGCAATCCAAAGTTGATTTAAGATGGCTATACTCCCAGAATACAAAATCAAGACATACATCATTAATTAAATAAAAAAGTATCTGATAAAATGAGCTAAAGTAGCTATTGCAAATTGTTTTGACACATTTGGGTATAATCAGAGCTGAAGAGATGCCTACGGTGAAGTAGCCAAGTGTGTATTATAGATTCCTTGATGATAATTAAATGGTTGACAATAGATCAGCTACCAACTTGTGAAAAGAGCAGAGTTTAGGAAGTATTGGAAAATTATTGTGGGCAATTATCGTGTGCAGTTTTCAGTTCAATTTCTGCTCAGCCTGTTCTCAGTCAATGTCTATATTCAGACTGGAACAAGTACACATGTCTATAGCCCAGCCAGTGAAAATATAGCTTGATGTTTGTTTATTAAATATGAGCAAACATGAAAAGCAGTCAAGTGTCAAAACAGGGTAAAAGGCAGGCAAAAGCAGAATACACAAGAAGAGTTCTCCACTCCTCTGCTTATTGTAGAATCCCTTATGCCACCAGACTTGAAATTCTAGACCTAGAAAACCTTGAATTAAGCCGTCTTCGGTCTGATCTAAGTATGGCATATAAAATCATACATTGCAATGACTTACCTGTCAATGAATACTTCAGCTTCAACCATAACAACACAAGAGCACACAATAGATACAAACTCAAGGTTAACCGCACCAAACTTGATTGCAGGAAATATGACTTCAGCAACAGAGTGGTCAATGTCTGGAATATTCTACCTGACTCTGTGGTTTCTTCCCCAAACCCCCAAAAACTTTAACCTTAGACTGTCTACTATTGACCACACCCCTTTCCTAAGAGGTCTGTAGGGCGCGTGCATAAGCGCACCAACGTGCCTACCGTCCCTGTCCTATTGTTTCTTTTTATTTTTCTTATATGTATCCATTTCATGTATTCATAACTATGTTTATACTTATACCTATTATCTTGTAAGCGATTGACAAATCAAAATAAATAAATAAAAAAAAAAATTGAGCAACAGGAAATAATTTACCTTCTCTGTATGTCTCTGTCTTTTAAAGCCACTGAAAACAACACTATACATCTTCACGTGTATAGCCCCAAAGAGAATTGCTTTCAGTTATTTTAGCACTATCCTTTTTATCCACATAACACTGGGAAAATAGAGATGGAAAGTAGGATATCAGGTAATTCTTTCTCAATTCTGCACTATTAAAGAAACAATTTCTTGGATGAGAATGATGTTCTCCAAAGAAACTTCCTCCAATAAGAACTGGCTTATTGGACTGAAATGAGTATGAGACAAGATCAGAGACCACTGCTGGTGCCTGAGGAGCAAGTAGCATAACTTCAAACAGTACTTTGAAGTCTTCTGTAGCCCTTGAAAAAAAAAGAGCTGTATTTGAAGCAGGAAGAGGAACTTTAAGGTGGGGAAGTTTGCTGTACAGTATCTGTTCCTGGTGGGAAGTAAGTTTTAGGGGGACTATTAATAGAATGTGATGTAGGGGAATAACAGATAAGATCTGACTGTGCTAAGAGTGGTTGCTTTAAGAGTGAAAAACTGCAAGAGAGTTCTTATAATCTAAGAACATTGGATTTAAATAATCTCACTTGACAATTTCAAAAGCTACATTTTGTACTGGATGTACAATGCAGAGTTTATTAAAAATAAATTATTTTTTCTCATCTATGACCATGCTATTGATTGGTCATAACAATTCTATGTCTATGCAACAAGAATCATAGCAATAAATGTACATGAACATGCTGCTGAACAGATGGGATGCAGACCAGATATTTGCTTTTGTTCCCTGAGAATTATATTAAACTGACAATGAAAATTAATTAGACAATTGTTGATCTAAAAAGGCGTATAACAAAGTGAATAGGATTGAATTGTGGGATGTTTTGCATAAAGAGTTGAAAGTTTATTATTAAATGAAATAAGAATACTATAGGACGGAAGTAAAGCATTTGTAAGAATCAATTGTATGCTTGAATCAGGGGTGGGATTCTACTGGTTCTGTCCACCTCTGTAGAACCGGTAGTTCTGAAGAGCAGCAGACAGAAAGCATATATAGAACCAGTTCTATGTCTGCTGTTGTTTTGGCCCACCCGCCCACCTCGGCTCTTACCTGACCTTTATTTCCTGTTTTTTCAACCGCAGCTGCTTTGTGCAACACAGCTGCAGTTGAAAAAGTAGGAAAAAAGGGCTTTTCCAACCACTGCGCACTTGCACGCAGTGCTGCTCAGCTGTCCGGGCAGCTCAGCAGCTTGTAAATTGCACTTATGCGACTCGCGCGACGCAGAGCGACAGAACCGGTAGTTATACGGTCGTATCCCATTCCTGGCTTGAATAGTTTAATATTGTTCTAGAACTAAGGCAAGGGTATGTGATATGTGCTTGTTTTTTTAATGTATTTATAGAGTTTATAGTTATAAAGGAATGCTTCTGATATTAACCATGTTGGTTACAAATGTGAATATATGTCACTTTTGTTTGCAAACGAAGCTGTGCTATTGGATATACTATATTTTAAATAAATTAATGTCTCAAAGTCCAAGGTGGTTGCATTTGAAATAAATACATTACTTGAAAAATAACTTCAGCAAACAGCTGAATGTATTATCTTTATAAAAAGCTTGTTAGAGTGGGAAAAATGTATGAGAAAATTTTAAGTTAGACAAAGGCTAGCAGAAACATTGAATGTAACATGCATATTGTTAGTGAGGGATGAATGTTTTTGTAAGAAGTAAATTGGCTGAGTCTCCTTTTGAAAATGAAATATACACTGTGAAGGAAAAGTGAATGGGATGATAGTAAAAAGAAATTGGATGGCTAGAAGTTATGACATATTAAAAATATAATGATTATTATTGGTGTAAACTTGATTTAGTTATATTACCTCATCTTAATTTTTTTTGTTTTATTATGTGTTACTGCTTTTCTAGAGGTTAAGTACTACTGTTTACCTGGAAGTGAATAGTCTGATGGAGAAGACCGTATCTAACTGCAATTATTGCTAGTGCAGTATTATTTCTAGAGAGATCTCTATGCAGAATTACAGGTATCGTTAGGTAGTGATTTGCCTATTATTATAACATAAGAAGTTGCACAGGCCTAAACTGCAATCTTTCAAAAAGGGAACCTAAAATCACCTGCTTGTTCATCAAAGGCAAATATAGATTAGTTAGTTGTTTACAAACTTTAACAAAATCTCTGTAGGATTAAAATAAAAATAACTACTGGCATGAAGCCTAACTGTATATGCTTTCTTGATAACAGCTTTGGAAAATGTTCCATAATTCATGTTGGCTTTTTCTTTCTGTTCAGTGATATGGAATAATTATATCTTAGAACTGGTCCAGACTTCAGTGGCCTCCTCAAACAGTTTTTGACTGGTAATAACATATCCTCAATTATTCATTATGAGTTTCTGGTTATCCACTTCTGCAAAAGGATAGAAGTTTGTACAAGTTGGCTCACTGTCCCTGACACAGGCATAAAACCCTTGGATATGATTGAGGACTTTGGCATTGCACAAGCAATACTGAAATAAATGTCAACGAATTGTTTATGCAGACAATAGGGAAGAAGTAGGAATTGTAGTATTTTATGTTTCAGGAAAGAAAAATGTTCTGGTCCTGTATTTATTTATTTATTTATTTATTTGATTTACAGGAGCTCAACTCACTCGTAGAACGGCTCTTTTCTTATAGAACTTGAAAAAAACCACAAAGCCCCCAAACCCTTTTCTTGATTTAAAATTGGCATCTCTTCTGGTATGTTGGGCTGCAGGTAGAACCAACCAGTCAGTCCTAAAGGAAATCAACCCTGGTTCCTGTTTGGAAGGACAGAAACTGAAGCTGAAGCTCAAATACTTTGGACACCAAATGAGAAGAGAGGACTCTTTGGAAAAGACCCTGATGTTGAGAAAGACTGAAGGCAAAAGGAAGAGGAGATAGAAGAGGATGAGATGGCTTGACAGTGCGATTGACACAATGAAGATGAATGTAAGCAAACTCTGGCAGACAGTAGAGCCTGGAATGCTGTGGTCCATGTGGTCACAAGGGGTTGGTCACAACTTAGTGACTGAATAACAACAACAAAACAACAACATAGTATGTGGGAATGACCTTGGGAAATGGGGAAAAGCCACAGCCAGAAGAATGATTGCATATATCCCTTGTGCTGAGGCAGCTTTGCCTGCAGTAAAAAAAAATGTAGATGTGCCACATATCTCAGAAGGGACCCTTCCTGGTTTCATAGATTATAAATACAATGGGGTGGGTGGGGGCGGGGGAATGTACTTTCACACTTGCAAGATTGGCATCAGCCTTTCAAGACAGGAATCACATCCAGATGAATTAATTCATTCTAAGGTTGCCAGAATTTTGCAAGTCTGAAACTACATTTCATCTTTACTGGTTTTACAGCCCAAGAAACTAAGAAGAGATCCTTTTGAGACATTTGGCCCATCAACATTTCTGCTGTTCTCTAGCTGCCTCTTATATGACCATTCATCTGGCTGTTGCTCTTACCTGTCTCAAGAGTAATCTCACATGTCATTATAGCATCAGCCTTCTTTGGTCACTTCCAGTGAATAGGTTTAATTGATGAGTATTAAATTTGTATGCGTTATCAGGTTAATCTGATTTAAGCCTGAGTCAAGCTCCATAAAAGGAATGAAACATGTCAAAGAGGGTCCTAGCTTTTACTTGCATTACAAACAATGTCTTCTCAATTGGCCAGGAACCAATTTGGCCTAGTGGTTAAGGCACCATGCTAGAAAGCAGGAGACCATGAGTTCACCATGACCACTTTAGCCATGAAAGCCAGCTGGGTGACTTTGTGCCAGTCAACCTGTCATCCGAACTCACCTTACAGGATGGTTGTTGTGGGGAAAATAGTAGGAGGAAGGTGTGTTAGATATGTTTGCTGCCTTGAGTTATTTGTAAAAATAATAAAGAGACACAAATAAATAAAATTGAAGTTGAATATTCAACATGAAGATGGATATTCTAAATTTCAATAAATTTGTTTGACATCCTACTTCTCAGAACGCTGACCCAGTTTATGAATTTACTAGCTTAACCTAAGCCTATGTTACTTAGTGGGTCACAATGACATTCATATTTGCATTTAAGAGCTGCTAAGATCCTACTGGTTTGGTCTTTAATTATTAGCTCTTTAATAAAGACCTAACAGACAATTTGAATTCCAATTTTGTTTTCCCGATCAACCACTTCCTATAAATCTGGCAACTAAATTCTTCCCTGATCACACTTCTAGTTAATAGGGTGAAGTTTTTTATCTTGCTGGTTTTTTCATATTGGTTTGGTTTCAGTAGGTCTGAATCTTGCCTGAGGCTCCTAATGAAAATGGACCTGTAACATGTATGATGTTAAATGAGTTTATTGGCCAGGGGATTTCAGCTGCAGGGGATGTATCTCTGCAATCACTTCCTAGTGATTTCTATAGCTTTCTAGCAAGACTATAGTTTATCTGAAATAAATTCCTTGCTAATCAGTAAGTAGCCTTTCCCTCAACTTTTCTTCCTTCAAACTGCTATTTGATCTGAGGTTCCCCCATGTGGTCTTTGACAGATTAAGAGGAGAAAAATCAGATATAAATCTCATTGCATATTGTATTCTAATATCTTTTGATTACTAATAAGTTTGGTTCCTGACTTATGTGAGCTGCAGATGAATCCTGAAAAAGTCCTGAGTTTTCAAGAAGTGTCCTGTCAATTGCTTCCTTTTAATCTAATCTCAATTAGGCTGTAAGCGAAGGCTAAAATTGCTATGTATTTAAATAAGCCATAAGATAGTCACACATTTCAGTGAAAGGTACTGGTATAAATCTTCTCTGAGGCTGATGGCCATGTTCAGAAAAATAATAGCTTTTCACTTTCCTTAGCAACTGAAGGTTGACCCTTCCATGGTCAACTGCAAAAAGCTTTGAGAGAAGCAAAGAAGTGGCTTTACGTTATTGCTGCTATTGTCATTGTCATCATTGTTATCTTGGAAAGCTATGACTATAGTTTATGCTCTGAGTCCAAATTTAATGTCAAAGCTACAGGTTTATTTTACGTTTTTTTTCTATATGATGCTAAGACCTACAGATTATTTCTTAAATTAAAAAAAAATCCAATGTTGAAATGATTGGAAAAGGGTACTTTGAATCTCTATAGGACAAGATATCAACACTTATTATTAAGATTGTGCAATTTGATGAGAGGCAAAGCTGTTATTGTAGCCACTTCATGTGGATTTAATTCGTGGTGGCCACTTGAGTTGCTTCTGCAGGCTGAAGATGTCAGGAAAAGTGCACTTAGTACTGTGCCATTTGTGTGTGGGGATGTTCATGTGTGGTGCTGCTCATTTTTCTGAAGAGTCCTCAAGAGGTTTTGCTCAGCATAATTATTCTTCAGGAGGATATTTTCTTAAGAAGCCTATATTGTCCTATTTAGCTGGCTCAGTGAGGACAACCATTCTGTAGTGTGTGGGCTGGCTACTGAAGGGAGTGCAGCAATACAATTTAGCCCAAGCTGATAGCAAAGAATTTTGCCATCCAGAGTAATGAATCCTTTCCAATTGTCCCACCCCCCCACTTCAAAACGACTCTGTGATGTCATGTGCAAGTTATTCCCCACAAAAATAATCGTGCTGGAACTAGTAGGTTTCAACTGATGGAGCAAGAAATGGAGCTTTGGTGAAACCAAGAACCTCAACAATAAACCAAATCCTTTCCTACAATAGTGTAAGTAATTAGTAGTTGGATTTCTTTCTTGCATTGCTGATCAAAAGGCATTTTATACATATACACAGACATATATTTATGTATTTTGTGTATGTGTGTGTAAAATGAAGGGTTAAAAACATGCTAAAGAAGGGAATAAATAAATTAAATATTGGATTTTAAATTTATCTGGGCTAAATTTTTAAAAATAGTGGGTTTTGGTTTTTTTGTGAGGAGATTTGTTTTACAGCTTAGACCAAAGTCCCAGGAAAGCTAACCTCTATAAATATACAGGTACTCCTTGACTTACGACCACATTTGAGCCCAAAATTTACTTTGCTAAGTAAGACAATTGTTAAATGAGCTTTTATGACCTTCCTTGCCATCTTTGTTAAGGGAATCACTACAGTTGTTAATGTTAGTAGCACTGTTGTTAAAGGAATCTGGCTTTCCCATTGACTTTGCTTGTCAGAAAATCACAAAATGTGATCATATGACCCCAAGACATAGCAATCATTATAAATATGAATCAATTGTCAAGCATCCTATTTTTATTTTTATTTTGTAAATTTTATTTGAGTTTTCACAAAAATAAACACAAATAAAACATCTTTTTTGATAATCCCGGGTTACATTTCTTCGTGCAGGCACAAATTCAGGTTCATGCTCATTTTTATATTCTATTCCATATCTTATTACAATTTTACATTTTCAACATAGCTTCTCCCCTGTTTTAATTTCCTCAATTTTGTTGTATTTATTTCATCTCAATTCAAATCATTATATTTATATTTTTTGTCTGTCCTATTTCAATTGTCTATTATCTTTTCTCATTAAACAAAATTTCTCCTGTAGTTACTGATTGGAGTATGACACCTTTATATTTTTCCCCTAAAGTTATAACACTCAATATAACACATAGCTTCCATTCAGATTCTGTTTGGTACATTCTTAAGCTACACACAGTATTCTTTAAAAAAAGAAAAAAAAATATAAATGTATATAATTAAAACAACATTCCATTCCAATTCAATTCTATCATTAATATTAATATTCATTGAAGTCTTAAGATTTTTCACATTACTTTTCAATTAAATATACTTCTATGGGAACAATTATAAACTTTCCATAATCGATTCCCCCCCCTCTTCACTTATATTTTATAAAACATTAACTAATTAAAATGTTCCCGTTCCTTCCTAATTCAATTTTCTCATTTATTTTATTTCATTTACTCTGTTCACAAACATTTCACTAAGTTACACTAAGCATTCTATCCCTCATTCTAATAATATGTTGTTTCCAATTTTCTAAAGTTTTTTCTATTTCAAATATAACAACACAATCTAATGTACCTTTACAGAATCCCCCTTTCAGTTAGATTTTCACCCATTATCTCTAAATAGGTCCTTGTTTCTTTATATCTTGCTCCGGACCTTTGTAACTTCTTTTCCTTTCCTTCTTCCCTCTCTTCTTCTCTCTCCCCCCTTTACCCCTTTGTCTCTCTACCTCTCCTTCCCTCTTCTGTATTCCTCTTTTCTGTTGCTTTCCAGTATTGTACTTATTTTTTGAATTATTTTTCTGTTCTTTGGTTGTTTTTTTTAAGTCTTAAATTCTCCATCTTCTTCCCCCCCTGTCCTTTTTCTTCCCCACATAGTTACTTGTTCATTAAAGATGGCTTCTTCTTTGTCCCAGTCTTCTTGTTTTGCAGTCTTTTCTTGTTGTTTCTCATAGTTCCAAATCTCCATTTCTAGAAATTGAAAAACGAAACCAAACCTTTCCCTTCTTGTGCATCTTCTTTGTATTTTTTAAGTTCCGTTTTCAATTCATCCAAGAGTAATGCCATTGTATACATTTTTAAACAACCACCCGATTGATTTTAGTCATTCAAATATAATAACCAAAAATCCAAGCATCACCAAGTAATCCAAATACACACAAACTGTTTCTTTTTGCTCTTTTTTTCCCCCCACTTTCTCTTCCTGGGGTTACTATTTAGTTGCAAAGTTTCAGTTAAAATATATCTTTTAGAAGTCTTGTTGAAATTTTACTTTAGATTCTTTTAAAGTCCAGGCAGTCTCCTCCCTCTTCCAGATCCTGCCCTTATTCTTTTTCTCTCCCTTCCTGCTTATAGAAGAAAAAGTTTTTAATGTCCAGAAATCTTTATTGTCCCTTTGGCATTTAGTTATATTTTCAGCTTAATTGCCTATTGATGCCAAAGTGGATTTTTCCAATTTCTTATTCTTAATTGTCAATATAAGGAAGGAGAGAGAAGAAAAAAAAAGCCAAACCTTTCCCTTTTCACTTTATTTTGCTGCTTCTGATTCTTCTTTGGGAGCGATGTTATTTCTTGTAAAATTTAAATTCCAGGGTACCTTGGTTATTGCATTTTCAGCTTAGCCAAGTCAGCCAAAACTTTCACTTCTTATCTTCCTCCTGCACGTTCTTTTCCGGTTGAGTTATTCTTTGAGGTGGCCATTTCTGACCACTGCTCCTACCGCCTTTGGGAAAGGGAGTTTGACCAGCTGAGGAGGAGAGATGCGGCTCTCCTCGACCCTGCTGGCAGTCTCCCCCTTCTTCACCACCTCTACGGGGTGGCTTAGCCCCGAAACCAGCTGGCTCGGGGCATTCCAGCGGCGAGCCCAGGCAGAAACCACGCACGATCACGGATTCCTGTCTGTCGCCGAAGCCCTTCAAACCGGAAGTCCCATCAAGCATCCTAATTTTGATCACATGACCAAGGGGATGCTGCAGTGGTCATAAGTGTGACAAATGGTCATGTCACATTTTTTCAGTGCCGTTGTAACTTTGATCAGTCACTAAATGAACTGTTGTAATCAAGGACTATCTGTAACTTCGAAAAATCCCTGTCTATTAATTCTATGTCTTGAGTTTTAGCTACAATCCCTTATATAACTACATTAAAGGTCAAATCCCATTTTATTCAATTATCCACTTTAGGACAGTCCTGTGCTTTTCACTTTTTAAAAGTTTTGCTTTTTGGCACTTTTGTACAGGATGGCTCTATAAGATTTTCGGTATAAGTGGAACAAGCTGGTTGCGTGTTCAGTAGGCTTATTCTGAGTGAGGGCCACCTTTCTTTTTAATGATGTGCCATGAGCTGTAAATTTTTTTAAAAATAGGCATGAGCATAACAAAATCAAAACTAATCTGATTCAATTCGGTTTGTATTTAATGCAATATTTTTCTGCCAGGTTCAAAATTATAGTTCAGCAGCAAGATTAGAGGCAGATTCTACTCTGCCTAAAATCACATAAAAATGATGTGGCTATACAAATAGAATGAATGAATGAATGAATCAATCAATCAATCAATCAATCAATGGCCTAAAAATCTGCTCTTAAGATTATAGAGGGCTACCATTTGTATGCAATGTTTCTTAGACTGAGAAAATTCCAGGAAAGTGTTCAATTCTATAAAACTGACCCAATTTAGATCTTTAGATATTGTCCTTATCCTTACTGAAAATAAACAGTTTCTTTCCAATGATCAATGACCCTCAGAAGCCTGAATATTGCAGCTGACATAACAAAAATGATCCTATCATTCCTAAAAAACA
Organism: Pseudonaja textilis; assembly: GCF_900518735.1. Next base: position 1,639,131 of record NW_020769379.1, read on the forward strand.
GCAACAGCAAAATATGAGTTGGCAACAAAGGTTCCTGAGTGAACAGTGGCTTTTGCCTTCACTAGCCAATTTCACATTAATGTACTTAATGATAATAATACTATTTTCTTCATCTCTTACATCTCCTTAATGGAAAGCTGAATTTTGATTATTTAACTATTTTTAAATCATGGAACTGTTTTATTCTTAAAGAATGACCACCACTAGGGAATAAAATAACATTCAAAGTCTAACCCTAACTGTAACCTGAATAGATGTGTATTTCCTTCCAATTTTAAAATAGAAATTTTGATTAATATTAGTGACTTTGTCCAATGATATTGATATTGATATTCTCTGATATCATTCTTCATATTGCTTCCTTCTTTTTTTGACCTCATCCCACTCACCACAATGCTTGATCTCATTTTAAGTGGTCCTGACACTCTAATGCAGGGATGTCAAACTCACGTTGTCACGGCAGCGTCACGTGATGTATCAGGACTTTTTTCCCCTTCGCTAAACCGGGCATGGGCGTGGCCAGCCCGTGACGCATCCGACCCGCAGGCCAGGAGTTTGACAGCCCTGCTCTAATGAGTCACAAGGAAGAAGGTGTATCTATCCATGTCTTTATGTAAAAGAATAAGCACTCAAGAGTAAGCCTAGAAATGGTTATGAGATACTATAAAACAAAAGTACAAAAACTTTCATTCTCTCTTTATGGCATGTATGACATTTATGAGAATCCCTTTTTCTGTAAAAAATCTGTGACATTTTGAGGAAACTGCTATGAATGTAGCAATCAAGTTTTATTAATCTTTTTAATGCTGTAATAATAATCAATAGTGCATTGTTTCTGAACATTTAACTCTTTAGTTGAGCAAAACAAGAACTTTTCCTTCAGCATTGTGACAGCTTGCTTCAGTCATCTGAAATATCTCACTTCTGTTTCAGTCTATGCCACTTCCCGAAAGCTGTTCCTAAATTCTTTGTGGCTTATATTTGTAATGTTAACAATAAAATAATCAGGAATGAACAGGACCAAATTTAAATTTAAATTTTATTTGCTGTCCCATTTTTTTGCCATATTTGTGCCATCTGCATACAGGTTGTCCTCGACTTATGACCACAATTGAGCCCAAAATTTCTGTTGCTAAGCAAGACAGTTGTTAAATGAGTTTTATCTCATTTTACGATCATTCTTTTCACCGATGTTATAAGTGAATCACTACAGTTGTTAAGTTGCCAACATGGTTAAGTGAATATGGCTTCCTCATTGACTCTGCTGGTCAGAAAGTTGCAAAAGGTGATCACATGACCCTGGGACACTGTAATTGTCATAAATATGAGTTAGTTGCCAAGCATCTGAATTTTGATCATATGACTATGGGGATGCTGCGATGGTTGTAAATGTGAAAAATGGTTGTAAGTCACTTTGCTGTCGTAATTTTGAACAGTCACTAAACAAATTGTTGTAAATTGAGGTTTACCTCTATACTGTGCAAGTTCACAAGAACGAGGGAAAATATATACCAATTTAATAGCAAAATTGTGCTTTTAAAAAGGTAAGGCACTTTATCTCTCTGGGAATTGAAAGAAAAAAAGGACAAATGCAAAAAATGGAAAGAGGGACATACAACTAAGGCAGAATATCAGCAGATAGCCAGAATCTGCAAAGATGAAGTCAGGAAAGCAAAGGCTTAAAACGAACAAAGACTTGCAACAAAAGTCAAAGATAATTAAAAAAAAGTTTTCTTCCAACATATAAATATGGATCTGGCAGCAGAGTCGGACAGTAGCGAGGAGATTGGGGAGGAACCTGGGCCAGTCTTGGTGGCTGATGAGGGTTCAAATGAGGGCTCTGTATCAGAGGCAGAGATGGGGCCAGGGCAGGCTGGCAGTCATTAGCTGCCTTCAGACTCAGACAGCAGTGAGGTGGGGGAGTTTCTGGAATTGGTTCCCAGCCTGCGTATGCGCAGGGCTTCCGGAAGACAAGGACAATTGAGAAAGCAGGGTTGACTCAGGAGTAATGCCACACCTTGGAGATGATTGGCCCCTTAGGACATAAAAGAGGAGAGAATGGGACATGAGCTTTTGCAGGAAGCAATTAGTTCATCTGATCAGTTCAAGCTTTGAAAAGTTCTGTTTGACTCTGTCAAGTTTGGCCTTGCCCTGCATTTGGCAATAAGTTCTCTGGCAGCATTCCAAGTGCGTTAATTTCCCTGAAAGACTTTGTGAAGCCTTGCGGGCTATGAATGAACGTAATTCATAACCGTGGAAATAAAAGGTTTTGCGGGAACTAAGATTCTGTTTTATGCTTTCTAAGGAAGCCTAGGTCAGAACATGTAATTTCTTATTTTAAGAAATTACTTCCCTCTAATTTTAAAGAATGGAGGCAAGTAAAACAGTCATTTTGACCTTTTTTGTGCATAAGTAGCATGTTTTATGCTACATTATTTTTTAAAATAATATAAGCATAATTCAGGAATGATAGTGAATATTGCCAACATAGCTATCATAATGCTAAAATAGCATTATTCCTCTAGAAGGTACAATAGCTGGTTTAGAAGAAGACCAGAATTTACCTTGTTTGCAAAATAGATGGAGACCACAAAGATTCAAATAAGATCTGTTATAATGGATAGATCTGAAATCTGGAAACTATCTGGAAAGTTGTAGACATAGAGTGGCTAGGGAAAAAAAAAAAGAGGTTTTCACCTTCCAACATTTTGTTGCAGTTGTTAATTTGCTAATTGGAGCTGGCCAGTAAAGAAGATGGAAGATGGATAAAGAGAGTCAGATACCGTCACATGTGGTACAAAACTTTCTAATAATATCTGCCATTAATCTAACATGGTAAAGCCTCTCTTAAATTTAATCAAATTCTTGGTGATCATAAGGACACACCCATTTTGGCAATAAATACAGAAGAAGCTTGCATTGTCTTCTACAGGAGGTTTTTCTCAGTTTCCCAGTCTAACCTACATCCCTAGAATGTTCTGATATCATTGCATGCAATACTAACCTAGTCAGCCCTGTTTAGGGTTTTCCAAGAATAGATGAGGTAAGCTAGAAGTTGTTACTTTTGAGTTCAAACTTCTAAATGCTGTTTTCGATCAGGTACATTCAGTTCATTTAAACACATTGATCAGCTCTAAGTGGAAGGATAATGAATATAAAGGGGGAGGAAATGGATTCTTCATTAATTTTGTATCTAAAATCAATAACAAATCCTACCAACTTGAAAGGTAGTTCGTATTATACTAGATCAGCGTCAGACTGAGGAGTTTGAATCCTGAGCCAATTACATCCCAAAATATATTGTCCTAGTTGCCGAAACCAGAAATTCCGGAAACACTACCATTAGATTCCTTTCCCAAGAGTGACAAAGCATTCAAAATTAAACTAATGTTGAAAGTGAAGGAGCACCTCCTTGACGGACAGCAAAGTTCCAGACTGCAGGTTGGAAAATTCCTCCTACTTCCTCTCACTTCCCTAACTGTTCTGCAAAACCTTTTGCTATCTTAGGCTCCCTTTTCATAGTCTATGGATGTTTCATCCTAGTTATCCTTAAGGGTTATTAAAAGAGGAGATTACCAAATATTGTCATCCGTTGATGAACAATCATCATTGCTTACCAATCAAAACAATTTCAGCCAATGGACAAGTACAAAGAGAAGTCAGGGAAGGGAACTGATTGATGTGTTTTAGGGTGCTTTAGCCAGTTTGCTTTGCTAATCCCAGTTGCGCTGCCTGACAGATCTGACGGATAAATAGAATCAGCAAGAGGATATGAGTTTGTACATACTGGATTTCCCAGAGACAGAAATACACGGCATTTGGATTATCAGGTATTTGACATAATGTAGAAGACAGATGAACAAGCAGCATATCGATTCTTGGGTACGTGTAACAGCAGCAGAAAAGCCTTATTTTATATTACTTGTGATAATCTGAACTTTTTGCACTCTGCTTTTGTGGTTACAGTAATCCTCCCTTTTCTTCTTCATTTGGCTTGAGGTGTTTCTTATTTATACTTTGATTTTAACTGGTCGACACTCTTGGAAATCCTTGCTGAAATTCCTTGTATGAAAACTGCCTGGAACAATGAAGAGTAAATCATCCAGAAATAAAAGTATATTCCTCCGAAGAGAAGATTCAGAACAAAGGCCCCAACACTACATATCTGCATAGCATGTACTACGTTAAACTTTAAACATAAACTATGTTTATGTGTTCCTTTTTTCATGGTTAATTTTAGGCTCAGGATGACACCATTCAAAAAAGCAGGCTTTTTATCAATTGTCCCTTTGCTTCTGAATTCTGATTTAGTACCCATCCAGGCATGCCTTTAGATGGTTTATAATCCATCACCAAATAACACAAGCCAACTAAGTAGCCTAAAAAGAAAAAACAAGTAATTTACAACATGCAAAGTAAGAGCTACTATGTAGGAGAAGTAAACACCATGAACACCAACCAACATTCAGAAGACCCAATGAAAACTCCGTAATCTCATAACATACGGACAGATTCAACCAGAGGTGGTATTCAGCCAGTTCTGACCAGTTATGGCATACCGGTATCAAAAATTTTAACTGGTTTGGAAAAACAGCAAATACCATCTCTGGCTTGCCCTCCCCACTGATTCAGCTGATTCACGTGGCAGAGCCAATTGCCGTGCCTCAGCTGAGCTAAAAAACAGCACAGCTCACCTTCATTGATAAAAAAGGCGGTCTCTGAGCCCTTTTGCACACCCGTGAGCTTTCCAAACTAGTAGGACATTTTTTTGAAACCCACCATTGAACTCAACCCTTGTTTTCTACTGGGAAGCTGTGACCTCCTAAATCAAGCCAAATCTAAGAATGCTAGAGTGTCAGGTAATAAAACTTCAGCAAGCAAAGATCCAAGCTGAGAATACTGAGAACTCCATAATTCAACCCTGACCTACAGAGATTCTCTTCCATTGGATCTCATCCTGCAAATAAAGAAATGGAGATATTGTATTTTCCAGTCTTTTTTTGTGGCAATTTGTTGGTGTTCTTTCATTAAAATAAAGCAATTTGTCTGGTGACTGCCATTTTACACCCCCCCCCCCCATACACTGTTTATGTATTACTTTTTTCATGGTTAATTTTAAGTTCAGGATGACACCATTCAAAAAAAAAAAAAAAAAGCCGGTTTTCTATCAATTGTCCCCTTGCTTCTGAATTCTGATTTGGTACCTATTCACTAAAAACTAACCTAAAATAATTATTGGAAAGTGTGAATGTTGGAAAAACTTATCCCCCTTTAGCAGAATAGTCCTAGATCAGGGGTGGGCAAACTACAGCCAGCGGGCCACATCCGGCCTGTTGGTCTTTTTAATTCGGCCCGCTGAAGATTGGGGCGCCCGGTTGGAGCACCCAAGCGGGAGTCAGGAAACAACAGATTTGGGCCGGACGATGGCTTGGCGGCTGCGCGGGGTGGCCAACAGCAGAGGGGAACAGAGGATAGTCCACCTACTGGCCGAAGGGAGAAAGACTCACCAGCTGCCCTTCGAGCCGGTGCGCGCCCAAGGCGACGGGGGAACCCCGCTGGCAGCCACGGAGCAGCAGGCAGGCGTGGGTGATTACAGGTGGGGACGGACTGACGGACGGATGGGCAGGCTCGAGAGCCTTGCGGGGTCTGCCTGCCTTGCTGGCTGCCTGCCTTCCACACTGGCAAAGGGAGAGTTTGGGGCATCCAGGCACGGATGCGCGCCACCTCTCCATCCCTGGAGAGCATTGAGCCCAGGGCAGCAGGCAGCGGCTTCAGTGCTTGCCGGGTGGATTTCTCCCCTATTCAGGACTGGTGTGGTGGTATCTGATGTCCAGGGCTCGCGTGTGTGTTTTGGGTCCCCCTTTTTGCAAGGGGAGGTGTGTAACTCAGTTCTCCCGGGCTGATGACTGACCTCTTGCCTTTATTTACACCAAAGGAGTGGGGGGTTGCAGGGTGGGGAATGGTCTTGCCGTGGCTGGCTGGGGAGCATGTTTGCAGGGCTGCTCGGGCGGAGATCTGGGGGTGCCCGGCTCCCCAAAGTACCTTAGTTATTTCTTGTGTACATGTTTGTGTGTGTGTAGTGACAGCTCTGATGATGTCATATGCTGCTACGACCTCCGTTCTGCACACGTTTGTTTTGTCCCTCCCATAAAGAATCTTTCGCTGTCAATCAGGACCGTTGGAGAGAATTGCACTAAGATTTCCACAATTCCCACCCTTCGTGGACTGGGCTCCGTTTACAGCCACAAACAGTTTTGCAAGAGCGTCCGCTTGACCACGCTAATCATGAAAATGCACGGGGATTATGCCAGGGCTGCTTACTTGGGAGAAAACCTCTCTTGATCGCTGTTCAAGGTAGGGTCTGACTGACTGACAGGGGGTGGATTTTGCAGTTTCTGCATTGACACCCCCCACCCCCCGAGCCTTTTCAAAGCATCTCAACTACAGTGCCCATGATCGCCAGCAAGAAGAGTTTGGGATAATTGTTATGGATACACCCTAGCAGAATCTGCACAGCTATCAGGCAGGCAGGCAAAATATGTGAGATAGACGTTTTTGTAGCTTACACTCAGTAAAACAGATACACTGTGCTAGTTAAATAGTTTATTCCAGTAAGAGTTATAGCATAGTCAAACAGTCCATATATCATTCACTAATTCAGTCCGTCCGAGGATTATTCAGTTGCAAATTCCAGTGTCGAAAAAGAGAGGTCAGTAAACTTACAAATATCAGTCCAGTAATATATCTCCTCGCAGTAGAGATATGAAGAAGTCAAAACTCCTCTCTTCCTTCAGCAACTCAGCAGCAGGGAAAACACGCAGTTAACAAGCCATCAATTCATCAAACCAGTCAATTGTCAGGGAATTGTCAGGTTCTCTTGCTCCCTCTTATGGCGGTTCAACACCGCACCCAAAATTACATGCTTTGCAGTTTAAAGTGACACACACTTAAACTTACAATCATAGTTTATATATATTATTTTACCCAAACTACGTTAGGTAACCTATGTTATTCCTAACAATAATGGGATAAAGTTAGGCACGCTTGGAAAGTACCCTAGAGCAAAGGCCTGCTTGACATTCTTATAGGACCTATAAGAAAAAAGGACCTTTTTTCTGTTTATGTTTGATATGTACTCTTAACAAATGCAGTTTTTTATAGGTATCGTATCTTGTGCTGAACCGGCCCGTCTGTCAAATTTTAAAAATCAATGAGGCCCCCGAGCCAAAAAGTTTGCCCACCCCTGTTCTAGATGATGGCTGTACTTGATTTTTTTAGTATGTTCAACTTAGCTAAGAGATCTTCTCAAGCTTTCTTTATCTGTGGACTCCTTGGTGATCTCTGAGTTGGTTTGCTTTCTTGCAAAAATTTCATTACCTGACTAGACACCATTTTCAGAAATGTCTGCAAGTAAATATCCAAGCTCAGAGACCATCGAGGACTCCACAATTCAACTCTGCGCTACATATATTCTCCTTTATTTCTGTTTAAAATGTGTAGTGTCGTTGCAACATTGAGGCATTATTCACAGGAGGCTTCTGCAATATTTCCTGGAATAATCACATTAGTTAGAAATGCTCTTTGTCAAAAGCCTTATGCCCCCATCATTGCATGGATATTTAAATAAAGGAATGAATGAATAGAGAGAAAAACCATTCTCAGGGAATTTGTACATGAAGGGTTATTTTAAAATAAGTGATGGGATTCAATAGTCATACATTTTACAAAAAGCAAATGGAACTCTTTAGTCCCCATTCTTCTTTCCTGTAGAAGATGGGCATTAACCATCACCTGTCCTTGGTATACTCCTTCTGTACAAAGAAAGGAGCCTAAACAACGAATTCATGCAAAGAACTGATTATAGATAATGTCTACCTTATACAAATTGTTATTTATATTGCACTAACTGAAAGACCACAGAGAATTCTTGTATTATGATAGGAGATGAGATAAAGAATCATAAGAATAGCAACAAAAACATTGCAGATGATACCACCATACTGGGTCTTATTAAAGGAGGAGACAAATTAGCATACAGGGAAGAAGTCCAGAAGTTATCCACGTGCTCAGAAAACAACTTGCATCTCAACTCTAGCAAAACAAAGGAGATGGTGTTAAACTTCTTGAAGCAGAGAGAGGAACCTGCCCCACTCTACATCAAAGGGAGATGTGCAGAGAGTGTCTCCTCTTTCACATTTCTAGAACTCCACCTTAACCAAGATCTCACCTGGAAAAAAAATAACACAATCCAGGTGGTCAGGAAAGATCAATAGAGACTCCATTTCCTTAGGGTCTTGCAGAAAAATCAGGTGGAACAACAACTGATGACTTCCTTTTACCGGTCTATGATAGAAAACATCCTTATATATTGTGTTATAGTACGGTATGCTAGCTTGACAGCCACAGACAGAAAGACATTACAGAGGGTGATGAGCACAGCATAAAAAATTATGGGCTGTCCTCTTACACCACTGGATGAAATCGTCAGGGCCTGCTGCCTCAGCAGAATGAGGAAAGTCCTCAGGGATGATTCATACCCTGGTCAGCACTTCTTTACTCTCCTACCATCAGGCAGAAGCATAGCCAACCAAATGAATAGGCTGAAAAATAGCTTTTATCTGTGGGCTGTCAAACATCTGAATGCAACACAGTTAGGTTTAATATGATAGACTTGCAGGGCCAGCGCAACATGCAACATGTTCACACCGGTGTAATATAATGTTTGGTGGGGAGGGCTGCACCAAGGGAGGCTCATTCAATTTCATTGTATACATGATGTGCATTAACAATAAAGGTTTGGTTTGGTTTGATTGATTTGACTTGATTTGTACCCAAAAATGCAAATTGTAAGTGTGGAGAAGAAATGACATAATAAGTCTATTGACTTCTGTTCTATTCCATGCAATGTAATTTATGCCATTTTCTTATAACTTGCTTAAAAGAGTCAAATTCACTGGCTTAGCCATAAATAACCCAAAGTGTTTTTACTTTTTAAAAAAACCTTTACTTAACTTTGTTCATTTCTCACTTTAAGAATGTAGTGTATCTTATGCAAGAAGACATACAGTATGTGATTTTGGCTAGCTAGAGATTAATGAAGTAATAGATTCAGAAATTAATGGCAATTGAAAAAAATTCAATTGCCATGCCTAAATGCACTTTCAAGATGAGCTCCAAAATCAAAGACTCTTATTTACTTATCTTAATTATATTTTTAAAAGATGGAGATGATCTTGAATCATGCACAAATTCTACTCCATATGCAGACCTGGCTAGGTAATTTTGGAGGGAAAGCATTCCAAATTGGTTTGCCATCATCTTCCATAAAATTTATTTTTCCAATTTCCAAGTCTGGATTTTTTTTTGTCCACCTTTATTAGTCAGGCCTAACTTTCCTTAACTTTCAAGGCCAGATGTAGCCAACAAGATTAAGGCACCAGCCTTAGGCATGAAGCTAGCTGGGTGATTCGTGGCGAGTCACTGTCTCTTAACTGTAGGAAGAAGGCAAGGGCAAACCACTTGCAAAACTTCAAAACAAAACAAAACCCAAACCCTGCAGGGACTTGTCCAGATAGCTTTCAGAAGGCAATATTGACTTGATGACATCTCCTCCCACCCAAAAGAAAACCACATTAAAGAAAAAAAGAAAAATCTTTTTGAAATGCATATTCAATGTGTCTGTTTCTGAGATATCAAGACTAAAATGGGTACGCTGACAGTAGGTTGCAGAAAACCCTTTATTTTAAGATCCAGAAAAGAAAAACAGCGAGCTGTAACAGGTGCTGGCTTTTATAGCCAACACTGTCCAACACTTCAGCCACTGATGGTGCTGCCAGTGGCTGAACCAATGAGTGGAGTCTAACATCCGATTCCACTCATGTATACAAAGTACATGTATATTCATGAGGTGTCATGCATATTTAACAAAGACCATGAGTATTTTGCAACCTGACCTCACCTAATATGATAAAATTTCATCAGAAGACTATACTGAAGTACATGTTAACCATTCAGATTCAACAAACCAGGCTTTAAGAAGAGTCATGGAAATTGAGAGGAGCATCAAGGGAAGCGTGCAACTACTGCAGCCTGACCCTCATAAGTTCAATTTTCTCTGTCTTCTAAGTTGTCTTAGATCCCAGAGGCCATAACCCAATTTCTTAAACCATACATATGGGAAATGTTAGAGTTCTTACCACTGCACATCCATTCAAGGTGCTTGTGTTAAATGGAATCTCAGTTAACTGGGTCTTCTCTCAAGAGGAATTGCTCTGCTTTTAAGTCACTGACATCTTTCAATGACTGGAAGTATAGGCCCAATGGAATTCTTCACTTCAACAGACTTGATGTACTAACTCTGCCTATCTGTTAAAGTGTGTGTGTGTGTGTGTGTTGCTTGCTGGCTAATTGGTTTATGGAAAACAAAATCTTCCTCCTCTCCCCCTCCTATTTTTTTTTTTTTTTGCTGCTGTAATCACCCTTTGAACTGCTTTTTGATATAGTCTTCTTTTGAAGACCAAATCTGGGGCTTAATATTGCTTCATTTTTTTTCTGCAGTTCACATACAGGTCTATTTTTAATTCACTCCCTCTGCCACTTTTTTTCTCCTGTCCTGCAGAAGCTGTTTATCATGAGCTTACTGATTCACTGAGCATCTTTCCACCGACAAATAAATCTTTTATTTACAAAATTTAGTCCTGGAGTTTTAGTTTATAGGCATGCACAATGCATAAATCTAGCAACAAATTGAAGAAAGAGTTACTCTGATTTTGCACTTGTGAAAATGGAGAATCTCTTTTACAGCTTTATAGGGAGAAAGAAAGGCATAAAGCATGGGGTAAGGGACCTATTTTAAATTATTTCCACTCTAGTGACTCATAACATCTTCATAGCATCACCCAGGCATTGTTGAGGTGATGTAAAGCCTGTCTGTATTACAGTTATTTTAGCACAATGATGGTTGGATGGCTCTTGAATATGCTATAAATCGCTAGTACAAATATGACCTTATTCAGACATAAAGATGTTAGATATGTGACTACAAAAGTAAAAGAGGCAGCAAACACCATAATGGGAAAACAGAATATCTGAACCTTGGACAATCCGATGAAATTGAATGGTGGGAAATGTAGGACAGATAAAACAATGTGATTCTTCACTTGATGCATATCTGTATGATGGAATTCACTATCACATACCATAATCGTAGTAACCAAAACAGACCAGAGATACATTAAAGAAACGTCTTGCTAAGCATGCTTGCTCAGTACATCAGAAACAATTTTTCAACTTATATTTTAGCTACAAATATATAGAAAAAGAAAATAACATACATACACATAAGAACATTCATATTCATATTCATCGGATCACATTTTCTTTGTGAAGTACTAAATTAAAGCCAACATTTGCATTTCAAACTATATAAATATGGCTAACAAATAACCCGTTAGAGAAATGAGGGACAGATAGCAGGATAAAAGAGGGCACATCTTCACAGCCTATCTTGTAGACAATAACTAGTATAAACTATGAATAGACATCATTAGGGAATTGAAGTGATTAATAGACGATTTCTGAATATGAGGTAAATATGATCTAGGTAAAGCAAATTTGTTCTAAGTCTCTGGAACTTTCAGCAAATTTTTCTTTCTCTTTTTAAAGGTTTATATATATATATATATATATATGCAAAAAGACATTTAATACTAGCAGAGGTAGAAAGAGGATGACATTAAAAATTCAATGACTTATTTCTGTATCTTTCAATCTGACAATGTAAATTATATAAAATGGGTTTAGGATTTTGTTCACATATCCATCAGCAAGATAACTCTCTCAAAATAGAACAAAAGAACAACTTGATGTGATGAGAGAAGCTATCGAAAGATAGATTCTGAGAATTGGTGTGGAATTGCACAGAAAAATAGTTCATGTGTAGAATAGAATAGAATAGAATAGAATAGAATAGAATAGAATAGAATTATTTATTGGCCAAGTATGATTGGACACACAAGGAATTTGTCTCCAGTGCATAAGCTTTCAGTGTATTACACATACAAAAAAATGATAAGTCATAGATCATAAATCATAATTACAATCATTAATCATAAGATACAACAGATGCAACATGAAGGTATAACAGTATACAACTAATATACTGTATGCATACAGTCATATTGTTTGGTTATACAGAAGAAACTATACATCCTATGGCCACAGTTAGTAAAAGAATTGGAAATAATTCAGAAATCATGTTGTGCCTATTTTTGACTCCTTGTTTTTCTTCTTTGTTTCACAGTGCATTTGAGAGATATAGATGGAATATCTCAGAAGTGCTTTCAGTATTTTTACTGAGTATTTCTTTGATTGTGTCTAGGTCAGCAACTGTAAACACAATCAATTATTTGATGACCAAAAGTTGATAGATGAATAAATATTCAGGATGCTAAAAATAGCTCATTGAGCAGGCATTCCACTGGGTCCTTATAATTCAGTCACATGTTTTCTCTCTTTCTAGTAATTTGGCAGGGTTCAACTCACCAGAAGGGACTTCTATGCAAATCTCATTCAATTTTGCCAAAATAATAATAAAAAAATTGCATTAATGGTTTATTCTTCTATTTATTCGACAGCAATGACATTAGAGACTCCAAAAAATAAAGGCAAAGCAAGTCAAGTCTGCCTCAGTTGATATGGAGAAAATTAAAATTAAAACAAAAATAAATACATGCACACATAATTGAAAAGCCCGACTAAGAAGAAAAGGAACTAGTTAAGCAGAAAAATAACCCCAGATGTATTGTGGGACAAGGCAAATGGTGGCTAGGAAAAAAGGAAACACCACTCCTCAATATATAAAGATGTTGCTAGTTCAATATTTCTTGTGAAAATATATGGTTGACATTAACCTATGCATATATAAGAATAAGAATATATATTTAATACTTTTTGCTGATATCTGTAAAATGTAGCCATGTAAAGAATGAAAAATAATCTTATGACCTGGTGTCATAAGGCTTTATGGTTTACCTTATAAGAACCTCAGCAACTCAGGAACAGACATATATATCATCCAGCTTCCCATAAGAAAACTCAACGAGGAAGCCATCAGGAAGTCAGAAGGTTTTTTTTGACCATTGGTAGGTAGCAATAAGCAATAGCACTTAGACTTATATACTGCTTTAAAGCCCTCTCTAAGCAGTTTATAGAGTCAGCATATTGTCCCCAACAATTTGGGTCCTCATTTTACCCACCTCGAAAGGATGAAAGGCTGAGTCAACCTTGAGCCTGGTGAGATTCGAACTGACAAATTACAGGCAGCCGGCAGTCACCAGACGTAGCACGCAGTACTGCACTCTAATCACTGCACCACCATGGCTTGGGTTTAAGAAATATCGGTGAAACAATGACTCAACTGGGCATGGGTCTAATTTATAATAAACATATCCAAGAGCTACTCAGAAGCTTACAACCAGCAATGAATGCAGATGGGAATGGCCTGCAAATTGAAACACATCCATTTGCTTTCTCTCTTACTCCCAAATATAAACAACAAACAATAGTGCTGGGGAGTACTGGTTGAGCACCTAGCATAGACGATGGGAGTGAGGCTCTGATGTCCCCTTAGGCTTTCACATTATTTCCTTATGTTTTCTTGAAATGCAAATGAAAGACATTAATCAGTCACCAAGAATTTTTTCGACAGATCCTGCATTTTCAACTTCTTGAAAAGGAAATTCACAAAGGGAACTATTAGATGTACGTATACAGCACAGACCATTTCTGAGGTTTTTTTTGTGAAAATGCATTAAAAGGCCACTGGCATGGTTTCTGAATGAGGTGCAAAAGCCAATTAGGATCTGTAGTGGCCCCAGAAGGCTGAAAGTCACTGCAGGCATCTATTACCAAAATGTCTCTTTTTTGTCCTTGCTTTGCATCGTATCTACAGCTTGTCGCCCTCTGGAAATTTTCTGATTTTTCTCCAAGTGATGAAAATGGGAAAAGCAACACTTTCCTTCTATTTTCCAGTCAGGAATTCGATTCATTTTGCTAACTTTCATTGCATGATTTTACACTATTCAGGAAGTATCTATCAAGGCGAATTGTGTAGAGATTATTTCTACTCAGTCTCTAGCATAGTCCCATGCCCCTTTACTTCATTTTCTCATTCTTCTATTATTCAGGAAATTTCTCACATTCTCTCTTTTTTAATAATTTTGGCTTCCACTGGCTGGGTTCATCTATCATACTAAGCCATAGTTTGCTTCTGGCTTAATATGATGAGTGAACTCAGGCATTGTAAACTAAATAGAATAATTAATCATCTGCAACTATTTTATTGCTGGATTATTTTTCAGGTATTCTTTTTATGTATTGTTGTTTTGTAATTGCATTTGGAAGCCAGCCTAAAATATATGTGGAAAGTAAAAAGGCATAAATATTTTAAATAAATACATAATTAATGTTCATTTTTCATATCTCTCTGGCATTGTGTTTCAGAATCTTTTTTATGCTAAAGAATAATTGTCTTCTAGGTATCTCAAATGTAAATAATGCACAACCATAAGGTAATTAAAAGACTTTATATACCATTTCTGGAATTCTTATTTGAATGTGAAATATATGGCTCTGGGTCTATACATTCATTTGATTTGTTTCTACATGATCAATCTTTCTTTTGCAATTTTGTAATATTTGCAAATTTTATTGTTTCCTTTTATTTAGAGTAGAAGGATTTTTAACAACTATTAAAGTAAAGTTAAGGTAAAATAAAAAACACTCATTATATCTCTCAGTGACAGGGTGATTATTTATTATTTACATCTGAGACATCTAGGAAAGAAATATTCTTAATTAATTAGTTCTTCTCAGAGCCGCTTTCTCTGTCACAATCCATCAAATTAAACCTGGTGTAAATATATTGAGTGTAGCAGTATTTAATAGTTCCTGATCTGATCTCTGTTAAAAAAAAAAAAAAATCATAAACCTTGCTTATGGTTTGATTAAAAAAAATGTAAAGAAACTTGATTTATGACAGCAGTTTTGCAGAAAAAAAAATAAGAGGAGTGGGTTTTTTGGTAAATATTTGTAATTTCCAGTGAAGGAAAAATACAAAAAAAAAAAAAAAACGTATTCAAAATTACCTTTGCTTTGGTCATCTCCCTGGTGCTTTGCTCAGTGTGGGTACCAACTGAACAACCATAACTGGAAAAGCTGAGATTGCAGTTGTTGAATAAAGCAGTCATGTACTACAGCACCTCACTTAACAACTGCTTGACTCAATAATTGAGATTCTAGGCCCCTCATTCTATAGACATCAGAGTTAGGTAGAAACCACCCAGCAGGGACTAAAATACAAAAAAAGAGATTTTTTTATTAAAAAATATTTTAAAACTATATATCCCAAAACAAATATAAACCTCGAAAAAGCTACTATGTAAGCCACAGGGAAACAGCTTGGATCTTACTGAGAAATAACACAATGAAAGCAAATTAGTGGGAAATGACAATGAAGGGGAAAATAAGAATCATTGAACAGTATTCAGTGGGGAAATAGCCTTTAAAACAGTGAATCCAGCTGAGGTAATAACAAGAAAAACACGAAAAAATATTCTTAAACTATTCCAATGGAGGGGAAGAAACAGGTGACGGGAAATGGCAGTGAAGGGGAGAGCAGCAGGCAATGAGGAAAGAACATTCTGCAAGCAGCACTGGAACAATAGACAGGAAACAAACCCTGGCTATTAGCAATGGACAGTGTGCACTACACCACTTTCAAGGAACAGAGAAAGTCTAATGTGTGCTTTCTACAGGCCCCTCCTTTGCGTTAGAGAGAAAGCGGGGCAGACATGAAAGAAGTGAGAGCCTCCTATAATCTCTCCCCCAACTTCTGTCTTTTCCAACATATGAAAAGCTATAGGCTTTCTTCTTGTCTAACCCTAAGGAGAGATTTCAGTGATAAGAGCTATAGGAGAGGGACATTTTGCTCAGTTCAAATACCCACTAATGGCACACCATATCAATGGACCATGCCTTCATATATTCTGTTCAATTGAATTTAATTGAACAAATTAATAACACAGAGCCTATGCCAACTAGAATTATTTGGAAGAACGTTAAGATTAGAGATCCCTCTGGTAATGGTGACAGGAGTCCTCAATCATTTCCCTGCATTATTTTTTTTTCACAACATGATTTACTGTGATCCAAATTTGTCTTTCTGTATTGGAAACACTGTGCATTTGCCCTTGTGACTTCTGGCCAATATCATCCAACATGCCTTCCAGATAGAAGCTAGTGCTTCCAACTTCATTTCTTTGTTCCATAATGAGCAAATGTTCCTTTGGCAAAAGTACTGTGTATCAGAACATCAAGAAACCTGGTGTTGGATGGCGAAACTACCAGAAATACTGTCCAAGACTGTATCAACCATTGTTTTCAGGATTAGGGTCTCTGTGATTTAGAGGAAACAGCCATTGATGCAATGTGATGCTGGCCAGGGGAAGGGTTTTTTGTGGTGTCTGTCAACACCACCTCATGATTTTTAGGAGTACATACCTTTTTGAAGTTTATCTGAGTGCCAGGTACAACCAACCAAATCCACACATATAGAATTAAATATTTTATTGTATTCTGCCTATAATACAGGAATCTCTCTGGTATGCTTTAGGGAACAGATAGATAAAGTTCCATGGAGCCAAGAGGAGGGTGGTGTTAGCCCTGGATCTTATAGTCACCCTCTTCCCATTTGTTCTTTAGTCTTAAATATGTAACAGTGCACTCAATTCTCAATTTGTTGATTCTCAAGCATACTTGCCTTTTCTATGGATTTTTATGTATTTATGTTCTGCAAATGGCTAAGATAAATTTTGTAGAGATGA
Source organism: Pseudonaja textilis (assembly GCF_900518735.1). The sequence goes on from NW_020769379.1 coordinate 1,656,014, forward strand.
CACTTGGATTTATTTTCTTACTTATTTCATCTAGTTATTTATTTCTTAGGATTGAAATAGCTATTTATGTGTACAGAGTTGTCATAGCAGGAAGTCAGGCAATGAACAACTCAAAACTATGGTCAATGGATGGAGGGGAGGCACTCTGAAAGCGTAATACATCTGGGTGCTTCTGGAAAGACTATACTTTTGTAGCTGGGAAAGCAGTACAATTCAGACATGAATTTCCTGCTTGGTAAGTCAGGGTTGATAAGGCAGAAAACAAATGTTATAATTTCACACTTCTACCACTCTTCTGAGATTCCCTTTGTTTTCTGTGTACATTTTAATAGCCACCAGCCAGAGTCATATGAGGAACTATGCTGGCTCAGGGATATAACTAGTAACCTACTGGGTACCATAAATCATGCTACATGATGACTTGCATTGACTTTACTGATAGATAAGGGATTTTCACAGACAATTGTTAAATTATTAGAAGCCAGAAAAATTGTAATGTCCTGCTGATCAAAGAGAGAATTATTACATCATCTAGCCAATATGGGTTAATTAATCAGCATAATAAACCAGAGGACCAACTGGGAATTCTGATTTGAATCAAATCAGATCCCAAAGGTAATACAATACAAGGGGAGCTTATACAGATCTTAAGCTTATTCCTAACTTCTTAGATCAACAGTTTAGGAATCTGAAAAATTATATATGAATTAGGCCTTGATATGCTCATTACAATGTACATATGTGCTACGAAATTATAATGTCCATTATATTGTCTAGAGCTCCAAAGAGGTAATTATTAAAATACCATTCAGGATTGTTGGTAAAAAGTAGGTAAATGTACTGTTATTTAGTTTCTCTCTGGGGAGAAATAAATATCATTGCACTCCTTTTTGAACTGAACTTTTCAGCTTGGTCTGTAGTGGTCAAGGCATCAGACTAGAAAACAGGAGAAGGTGAGTTCTAGTTTTGCCTTAGCCATGAAAACCAGCTGAGTATGTTGCACCAGTCACACTCTCTCTCAGTTCAATTCACCTCATAGGATTGTTTTTGTGGAGAAAATAGGAGATGAAAAGTGTGTTACATATGTTTGCTACCTTGAGTTATTTATATAAAATGGAGTCCATATTGAGCACTTTGCTGTTAATCTTCTCCCAGATATCATACATTGGAATAAACTAAAGATATGAGATAGAGGGAGGGAGCAAATTAAAAGATTTTTCCAAACCAATATGGAAGCATAGCTAAGAGCAAGGAAAGATCTGCGGAGATAGATGGATAAGTTGTCATCTAAAGGAAAAGTGAGAGAAACGAGGCACACTATTTCCTGCTGTTTACTTAGCATGCCCTGTCAGATTTTTTCTTGTCTCAAGTCAGAATAATAAGGATGTTCCAAGTTTTGGTTCGGCCAAAATTAAGCTTCTGGAAATAGTGCAACTGAATTTCCAAGCCACGATCTGTGTGCTCCATTTTGTGAGCACTCTTATTGCATAGTTGTAATTCTTTATAAAAAATTAAGAATGGCTGTTCAGTTTTGAGGCTCACTCTTCCCCAGATCCCAAAAAGAAAAAGAAAAAAAAAACAGGGCACAATGGGGCTGAGCAAACAACCAAAGAAATCAACTAGGTTTTGAATGAAGTTAGCCACCGATACTAAAGAAGGAACTGTGTTGCAAATTGGAATGACTGCAAAACTGATGGATGGAATTCATTATGTAACTAAGAAAATAAAATGGAAAATAAAGTTCCATATTTTGGAAACACTTAGTCTTTGAGCATTAGAGCAAAATGAGCAATCTATAGTCTTTCTGATATTAATACCAACTGCATCAACTCTAAACATAAGAAGGGGTGAGGAGTGACAGTTGTTGAAATCCAGCATCTCCCTAAACCAGATACAGGGTCCCACTTTGATATAATGGTTTAAGGCACCAGGCTAGAAACAGTAAGATCCTGTGAGATTTTATCCTGTCTTAAGCACAAAAACATTTGGGTGACCTTGGGCAAATCACTGCCTCATCTCAGCCCTAGAAAAGAGACAATGCCAAATCACTTCTGAAATTTTGCCAAGAAACTGCAAGGACTTGTCCAGCAATTGCCAGGAGTCAACACTAAGTTGAATATACGCACACACTTATGCACACAAACCTAGAGTCTCAATGTAGTATCAGTATCCCAAAATTAGCAGAATGGATCTCAGGTGGCAACAGAATTGTTCAGAATAATAAAGACTGAAGTTGCAGAGGGCATTTGTGATACATTTGACTATTAGAGATTAAGAAGTTAGGGAGGGAGAACACTGTTAGAATGAATAGATTGAATAAGAAGCAAAGAATTAAATTTGTATGGATTAGAAAAAAACTTACATAGATGGGTATATTACTTGGCAGGTGTTATACAAAAAGGCAGTAATTTGATTTCACTTTTATAGTTCGTACCAGAAAAAAAGCTGATAAAAACTCAGAACCTCTAGTGCATGAAGGATCTATTTCATGCTATAATTCAACTTTCATTTATCCAGAGAAGACCTTACCAAAAATCACAACCAAACCATATTATACTGATCATGTTTATTCAATGTACTTGTGTTTTAAAAAATTATCTTTATCCCTACAATTTTATTTTGAGGACTCAAACAATATTGACATGTTCCAGAGTAGCGAGTAATGCATAGTTTGTTTGCACGAGGGATTCTATTTTTAACAGAACACTTAAAAGGGAAACATTATTCCCCCAACCATCTTTATGGAGTGACCAAGTAAGCTATTCTGCATTAATAGCTTACTAGCTAAGTGGAGCTTACTAAAAGCTCCACTTCTGCTTGCACCAAGACTGGCTTTTAGTAAGAAAACAAATGATAACAAATAGATAGAATTATTTTTACTACAAATACAATATTTTGTATTGTATTAAAATTCTCTGCAACTTTATCCATGACTGAGCAAACTTGTATAAATTGTTTTTCTTCCAAATCACTTTGAGTTTTTTTTAATTAAATAATTACTCCAAAATTTGTATTTATTTTTCTTCCCAGAAGACATGCATTTATAATGCAGTTTCCCAGTGCTTTAGAAGAAAGCAAGGTATCTGATACGTAATTTTATTTTGCTTCTGTTATGATTTTAGAACAAGTATAAATAAAGCCTGATTTTAGCATTTTTATTTGGTATCCACTTATAGTAAAGCACAGTGCAAAACATTTTTCATTATTTATTTTAAATATTTTGTAGTATTTTCCATATTAATTTTTTTAAAAAATGAATTTCCCCCATCCTTAATTTATTATTTTGATTTGTAAGATTTTGGCAAGAAATCCATGTTCTATATAAGGAAGTAGTCATGTTTTTCTTCACACTTGAGTCTTGCAAATAAATGAAAGTTGGCCTATAACCCCGATTGGCCTACAGGCCATCTAGAGCAATTCTTCTCTTCCTGGATTTGCTTAAACTGAGAAAAAGAAATATACATGTCTTCAAAATAATTTAGTGAGACAATAACATCAGACAGACTAACCCAAAATTCTCCTCCAATGCTAAAATCATAAATAAGTGTGATTTAGACTACTTGTGTAACCCCAACCACTGTGGTCTGCCTATCATATTTTATAGCTTTTGTAAAGTGACTAAACGTCCTCCTTTAGGGAGGAGAGTCCTCCTTTTGTAAGTTCTGTCCTCCCTCGAAAAGTGTCCTCCTTTTTGATATTTGAAGACTGTAAATCTCCATATTTGATCAATGCTAATCTGATCCATTGTGTGTGAGTTGACGTATTTGTATTTGACACGATGATTTGTCAAGGCTCAGTACAGTGTGGTGAGACGTAATTATGAGACGTATGCGCTCCACACAGGATAATTGTTTTGAGAGTGTGCTGCATGCAAGAGTGCACCATGGGCAAGTGGCTTTGTTTTTTTTCTTCAATTTATTTGTGTCCTCCTTTTCATTGTAAAAAAGTTGGTCACTTTAACTTTTGACAATCTGAAAAGAGAACCAATTCCGTTTATCCAATGCATCATAGTTAATCCATTAAAAATATGTCTAAGGGGACTAGATATATTTAGCCTAATGAAGAGAAGGTTTAGGAGTGACATGACAGCTGTCTTCCAATACTTGAAGGGGAAGAGGGGGTCTATTTATTCTCCAAAGTCCAAAGCACTTGAGGGCAGGACAAGAAACAACTTCCCATAGCTACCTTTCTCTTCATAATCTTTTCATCTCTCAGAGTTTCCAGTGGGAGAGGAATTTGAGATCACATATGAAATTATGCATACACATACACACATATCACACACACAAATGCACATACTCTTCTGACCTGATAGGATAGTTGGTTAAGGAGGGGAGAAAGCATCATTTCTTCCTAAGAATCAGGTTCACTCTTATCTTGCTGGTCACATGTATGAATGCTCTTACCATTCCCATTTTATTTATTTATTTATGTATTAAATTTATATACTGCCCATCTCACTATTCAAAGCAATTCTTTGTTATTTTCTTCTAAAATTATTGGTTATTTTCTGCTCTTATACCCCACCCCTGATGTCTCCTCTTCTCTCCATTACTGTTGCTATATATAGTATGGTATGGTATGGTATTAGGTTAGGTGATGATAAGATAGGATAGGATAGGTTAGGTTAGGATAAGATAGGATAGGAGTGTAGTGTAATGTAGTATAGTAATATAGTATTGCATAGTATAGTATAGCATAACATACTATAGTATAACAGTATAATATAATAGTACTTGTGTACTTGCAAAATAACAGAGAAAATAATATCGATAACACCATCAAACATTCATATCTGTCCATCCCAGCGTTGATAGGTAAACAAAAAATGCCAAATACAGTCTGAACACCTGGCTGACTGCGAATGAACCATAATGGTAACAGTGTACAACCTGTAGAAGGGTGAAATAAGAAAAAGATAAATAAGCCACACTCTATGAGTCAATATATACTGCTTTGAGGCAGGTGCTGCAATTATGATTGATCCTAAAGCTCTCCTTGAAAAACTGCTAGAGTGGCTACCAGCATTCTCACCACTTGAGCAGCAGTTCCACCATTTTTGTGGGTGGAAATAAAATGGCAGTTGAAACAAAAAAATCTGGTGCCTTCCACTCAGACTTTGGACAATCATTCCCATGTGAATGGTAAGACTGTGTTTGGAAGTGTGGGAAACATGGGTACATGTGAAGCATGGCAAACAGCTCTGAAGGGTTGTATTGAAGCCTTTGTTAAGCTTTACAGTGGGAAGAAGAGGAGACGGAGGCTCTGAAACACTTATTTTCAATCTTAATTGCAAATAGAAGCCAAGAAATGTGCTGCCACTGTGCAATTTCTTTTTATGCGCAGATGGAGTGTTCATCTCTATGGAAGATGAAATCTCCTTAAGTATGTATATCAACTGCCAGATCCCAGCCAAAATAATCTTATAATAAGACAGATTGTTTTTCCCTCATAAATATGTAAACTTATGGTACTTGCAGCCATGAGGAATGTTTGGTGTTTTGACAGTATATCGAACTATACATAGAAAGCAAGAAATTAGGAAAATAATCATTTGAGTGGTTTCAGGATTGATGAATTCTTTTAACACATTTATGAGTTCCTTTTAAAAATAGTATTTATGTCTGACATAAAAAGATCTATGTCCTTCTGCTTTCCATCATTTGTTTTCTTATAATTTAAACTTTTGAGGTATACATATTTAAATGGATCAAATATAACAACATTAACTCCTAAATTACAGAACTTGTATAATTAGGGCTACAGTATAATATGCATCCTTATCACGCATCTATTTAATTGAACTGCATTATCTGCAAAGTGAATAATTGTGAAGTGTACAGGAGTACACATAGTAATATAAGAATATTAGCAATATCTTTGTTAAGTGGAAATGTAAACCTTTTCAAAACTAGAATCCATGAAATGACTTAAAGTATAAAACAAAGAGTAATTTTTTCAATAATATTAAATCTAGTTTGAAAAGGTGGTGTAAGTCAAGATACAATATACAACATTATGTGTGGCATAGATAAAATGGAGACAGAGGTTTCTCTTCAATGTTATTGAAATTAAATTCAGGAAATGAAATATATCATTGTGCAATGCCTAGTGAATTAGTGAATTGGATTTCCTGCAAATTCTGTAAGGGCAACCAAATTAAATGGTTTCAGGAAAAAAAAATCTGGGTAGATTCATGGAGGATCAGTAGCTGCTAACAAGATTATCTTTTGAATCATAGATGCCTCATGCATGCTCTAAATACCAATTGCTGAGAATTGACAGTAGATGAAGGTTAATATCTTCCAGATTTGTGAGCTTCCCAGATGCATTCATTTGGCTTCTGTGTCTTATTAAATACTGGCCCAGATAGACTAGTAGAATGTCTAGCAAGTTCTTGTTATGCTCTTAATAGTGTACACCTTCAGTCTTGAGTCTTTTTGATTTAGCATCTAAACACCAATAAACGAATAATTTAATAGTAATTACAATTAGAATGATTTTTTTAAAAAAAAACTATCTGAAACATGATACAGAGAAAAAAAGCCTTAGCTGAAAATAAATTAAATCATATTAAGATGCTACCTACAGTTGAAAGAGCTAGGAGGAATGTCTTAATATAAATAATAGAATTTGAGCTATGTGTCTCCTTTCTCCTGTCTCCTCTAGAAGATAATATCAAGGCTGTGCACTTGACTACAGTTCAGAGTCTAAATTATAGCTTTACACAAGTCCTTCTGATGAACTCTGACAGTAACTGTGTGGTTTTAATCTATTGCTTTGGCTTTGTGACTCAGACAGGCAGAACCCCTTATAACCTAAAAACAAAGCAATTTTGTCTTTAGATCAAACTAGTTTAATCAGCCTATGTTTGATCTTTAGTTTTCTTTCAACCCTGACCTCAGGGCTTTCTCGCTTCTAAGCAGTGGATTTCACTTCCCAGCCTATGTTCAAGGAAAGTTTAGATGGCTAACTGTTGGTGATGCTGCAATTAGATTGCTGCACTGAATAAGGAGTTGGACTTGATGATCTCAATTACCCTTTCCAACTTCATGGATTGTTGATTAAATGATTTTAATAAAGGCTTCCCCAGCTTTGAAACTTAGAGCAGACTAAATCATCAGGGTGGCATAAAAAGATCAGTTACATATAATTGTGGAATTGGAACTTAGAATCCTCTGAAACTGTTAGCTGCCCATGCTAGCTGGAATTACTCAGAACTCTGGTACAGTAGTTGGATGTCCTTCTCCAACTGTGAGCTATAATAAGCAGTAAGTTCCTTCTACATTGTTGTTGTTAGTTGTGAAGTCATGTCCGACCCATCACAACCCCATGGACAATTTTCCTCCAGGCCTTCCTGTCCTCTACCATCTTCTGGAGTCCATTTAAGCCGGGGGAGGGCAAAATACGGCCCACGGGCCACATCCGGCCCGTTGGTCTGTCCAATCCGGCCCGCCCCTGAAAAAAAATCAGTGGGCGTGGCGTATTGCCCTGCGCCGCGTGGTCCCCAAAGCTGCAAAACAGTGCGGAGCGCTCTCGGGATAGGAAAGAAAAGAAGAACTTTGCAAAGGCCTCGGCTGGGAGTTCGAAATCACCTTCTAGTGCGACCTCTCTGAAGGTGAGTCCCCGCCGATCCCCCTTTTTTTTCCGGGGCTTTCAGGCTTAAACTTTGCAAAGGCAAAGTTTGCAGGCAGGAGCGTCTTCCTGCTGAGGAGCGGGAAGGGTTCCGCCCAGCGGGCGGGTGGGCTGCTTGGAGCGGGCTGCTTGGAGCCAGCTAAAGCTAGGCTGCTGCTGGTGGAGCCTTGCCCTGCCTTGGTGCCCCGTTTCCCGGCTCGGCGGTCCTGCTCAGGCGGCACTTTAAAAGCCCTCCTCCTCGCGTATGTGCCCGATGAGCCACTCACCACGACGGCGGCTCCCAGCAACTTGCGGCATCCTTTTTCCTCGCAGGCACTCACGCCTGGCCCTGAGCCGCGCAGCGGAGGGGAAACCCGGAGCGCCGTCAGGTCGCCTCTTCCAAGCAGCCCGCCCACCCTCCGGGCGGAACCCTTCCCGCTCCTCGGTGGGAAGACGCTCCCACCTGCAAACTTTGCTTGTCCAAAGTTTAAGCCTGGAAGACCCGGAAACCCGAGCAACTTCCCGGCAACTTGCGGCTTCCTTTTTCCTCGCAGGCACTCACGCCTGGCCCCGAGCCACGCGGCAGAGGGGAAGCCCGGCGGGCGGGTGGGTGGGCTGCTTGGAGGAGGTGACCTGGCGGTGCTCCGGGTTTCCCCTCCGCCATGTGGCTCTGGGCCAGGCGCGAGCACCTGCGAGTTGAAAGGAAGCTGAAAGTTAATTTGCTGCATTTTATAATGGGCCCTTTAAAATGGCCTTTAGTAAAATTGGTTCGGCCCTCGAACGCAGATCTGATTTTCCATGTGGCCCCTGACAGAAATTAATTGCCCACCCCTGATTTTAGCTCATGCCTACTGCTTAAGTGACTCCATCCAGCCACCTCATTCTCTGTCATCCCCTTCTTCTATTGCCCTCAATCTTTCCCAGCATTAGGCCCTTTTTCAGTGAGTCCTTCCTTCTCATTAGGTGGCCAAAGTATTTGAGTTCCAACTTCAGGGTCTGGCCTTCTACATTAGTCTGTGGAAAATATCACTGGTTTTCTTATAGTTTACAAATATGATTTAAAAATATAGACCACTCTTAATTGAAGTGTATGAGCTATAAAGTAACATTTACTGGATATCCGAAAGGTGCTTTTTTCAAGAGGTAACTGGATTTTCTGTTTTTCCTTTGAAGACATTTTGCTTCTCATCCAACAAGCTTCTTCAGCTCTTCTTCAAACTTCTTCAGAGCTAAAGAAGCTTCTTGGATGAGAAGCAAAATCTCTTCAAAGAAAAACCAGAAAGTCCAGTTGCCTCTTGGAAAAAAAAGCACATTTGGGACAACCATGACATGGATGACATGGAGAATCTCCATAAACATTTATTGGGGTGGTCTTTAAAAACATTGATTTTTGCTACCTCTGACTAATGTTACATAATACTTTATATTTGTATGATATGGGGATGTCATTTAAGCTTCAGGTGAGCATAATGAGAAGGGTATAATACTAAAATATGCTCATATAGTATCTGTTTGATGTGGCAAACAGAAAGATACGTTGCAGGCATCACAATTACAGGTCGGTACAGGTAGGTCATAATTAGTAGTGTGGGTAATGTAACATTTGATTTAGTGCAAATTATAAATTGATATCAGGTTGTGTTTAATGCAAATTAAAATTTAGTTAAACTGTGCACACACTAGCCACCGGGGTTTTTGATGCTCATTGTTGTGAAGAAAATCAAGAATAATTTCATTTGAGGAAAGCTCAAAAAAGAAGAGGCTCATTTGGAGAAATACAGCAGAATACAGAGGATAGAGGTACACTTTGGAAATGTCTTTTGTTCACTTGATTGGTTTTAAATATTTAGGAGAGCTACCTAGAAGATAGATAGCAATGATATTTTTTGTTTTTATTTTGCTTTCTATAACTGCTTTGACTTTGTTAAAAATAAATTTCAGCTGTAAGAATAACCTTTTTAACCTTTCATTGTTATATTATCAGAAATATATATATTCTTAAGTTTTCGCGGGTACTTACATGTATGGTATTCAGATTTGCTCGGGTATTTTCCCATGTCATTGTAGTTGTGCTTTTAAAATTGTAGCAACGTTTCAGCAGAATCTCATCTGCCATCATCAGGCTTCTGTATTGTGTTCGTCTGTATATATAAATATACATTTCCAACATATATCCAATTTATTCTTAAACATTCTCGCAAGTCTCGTTGGGGGTAGATGCCACTTTTAAAGCATCTTATTCAAATTTTCTTTATATGAGTTGACATTGTCATTTTATAATTTTAAGACCACAATTTTTGCCATTTTTTCTAATTCAATCCCATATCCAAAATTTGCCCAACAAGCAATCATTTCTTTAACTTGTTTCTCCTCCAATTTAAATTCTAATAAGTGTCCATAAAGTTTTTTAATTACCTTTTCATCAGTACCCTTCAAAATCTTATCTAAGTCAGTCAACTTATCATAAATACCTTCTGCTTTAACATCTTTGTCAAATCTAGATTGTATTTGCAAATATGAAAACCAATTCATTTGTACACCTTGTTTTTCCAACAATTGCATAGATTTAAGTTCACCCTTTTCATTCAATATCTCACCATATCTAACTGTTTGTTCCTTTTTATATATTATTGGATAAGAAAAAGCTTTAATGGTAGATATCCATAGTGGAATTTTCCCAATTCAAAAACTATGCCTCTCGAATATAATGTCTTCTAAAATACCCCTGTGTTTTAGTTCCCTTGTACCAAAGGAAGGCATGTCATCCCAACAGCAAGTCATGCTCGGGGGTCTGCTTCTGACAGGGCTGGGTCACTATCATGTATTGATCCTGACTCAATCTGTTCCATTTGATCAATGTGATCCACTTCTTCTGCCTCCTCCTCCACCTCCTGCGGCCCCTGGAGGGGCATGTCCCCCTGAAACCGTACCTGGGTATAGTGTTGCTCCGATCTGGTCAACGACCTTAGAGATTGAGAATCATTGTCAGTGGTTACCGGGTGTTGCCTGGTCAGAACTGCATGTTGAAGACCTGCTGCAATTCCCTGGCAGATTGCCAGCTCCATCCACGCCTTCATTCTCTCTAGAACTTCCTCTGGAAGAATGTCACCCTGTTGAAGACTGGCAGCCATCGGAGTGAATGTAGCTTCAGGAGCCCTTTGCGTGGTCTGTATTCCAGGTAACTGGGCCTGTTGACTCTGGGAAACCAAGCTGTATCTGGATGAGAGGGAGAGACCTAGCGGGGGAGGAGGATGGGAAGAGGTAGACGGTACTGGACTGGGGGGCAGGAGGTCCTGTGAGGCCCTGTGTACCTCCCTTGCACACCTATCTATTTGCTTTTCTAATGCTTTATGGCACATGTTGGCATCCTTTTCTGAAGCTTTAGAATGACCTTTTGTCTGCTTGGATTTGTGCTGAGATTTAGCTTTGACCCTTGATGTTGAGGTCTGAGAGCTACTGGCAGCCTTCAAGATCTTCTACTTCTGCTTTGCATCTTTCAGCTGCCATAAGTAACAGGGGGAGGAAGGGGGACAAGTATGGAAAGCGAGCTGGAGGTGGTAAAAACTAGCATTGTATAAACTGAGGAGGTTTCTATTAGGTTTCTATTTCTTGCTTAGCTTTCTTTTCTCTGCACAGCTGCAAACCTTTATCAAAGTATGCCAAGGTCAATGGACAGAAACTTCATCACCACCTGAAGAAGTCCACATGATGATATTCACAACTTTTAATTGGAAGAATCATTTGAAGGTGGGAGGTGGGAACATTTCCATCACTTTGTATATGTGATTTACGCACCTATTTTCTCAGATTCAGAATTCTCTTGTTGCTACCACTTCATTTCCAGTAAAAGATATCTTTCTTCTAATTAAAAGAGTCTAAGTATTTCTTTCTTGGATTTTGAATGGAGCACCAGCTGGCAGCTACTATTGCCTGCCATTTTGAATTGAGAGAGATACAGTATGCTCGTTATTCAAAGCGATACGGTTGAGGCGGTTGGCACGCTCAGGGGCCTGATCCAAGAAGGGACCAGTTGCCCTGATAATATCTTATCCCCTTGTTTTGTTTCGTTTTGCTTTTTTCAATTAAGATATATGTATATATAATATGAGTCATATCACAATAATAATATCTTTCCTTATTAAGATATTAATACTTATTATTATTATTATTATTATTATTATTATTATTATTATTATTATTGGAGTGAATGAAAGTCAGCAATAGATATAGATACAGATATAGATATAGATCTAAATTAATAGAGAAACAGCTTGATATAGTGAATATCCAAACAGCCAAATTAAGAACGCCTGAAAGGCCAAGATAATAAAGAAAGGCCTTCAACAGCTTCCCTGCACAGGTGGACACGGGCCTGGGTGCTCGCTGTTGTGGCGCTGGGTAAGGCTGTGAGGGTTAAGCCAACAATAATACACAGATGGCCTCGAATCTAATAAGAAAATGAGGTGTAATAATTCCTTAGGTTATCAGAAGGAAAAACCTCTGATCGGGAAGGAAAACTACCTCACACAGCTCGAGCTACAAATAGCGTGGCTGCGCAGTTTTTAAAAACAAAGGCGAAAACAATGGCCATTACTTTTGGTGTGCACGCGCTTCCCAGCAACAAGCTCCTGCCATGTGGGGAAATGCCTCTGATGGCTTCTCCTTGTGGCTAAAAGGAATGGCGGGGAAAGGGGTGGAAAGAATTCTTACTGCTTTCCACACCAAGACGTGTTCTGAGGGCAAAAAAACAAATGATATGACTCGGATGAGAGCGAAAACGCCCATGCCGCTATTGCTGATATAGAGAAAGGCAATGCAGAATCACAATGGCAGGGGGTAGAACAAGCAGATGGGGCTGGGGTGAGCTTGGAGCAATGCCAAAGCCACCCGCAACTTTGGGCTCGAAACAGCACTGCCCGAAAATGCAAATGATCTCCAGCGACCAGATGGAGAGAGCTAACGTCGGGATATTGTAAAGTGATTTGGAGGCTAAAAAGTCTGAAAAAATGAACTGGACTATATCCAAACCTGCTGAGTAATACTACTGTTTCGGCCAAGGAAGAACAAAAAGCACTGCCTATCCACAACGAGGCTGAGCAAAAACTGGGGAACGCTGGGGAGGAGTCCCGTGGAGGAGGAGGAGCATTCCACAAATTAAGCCCAGCCTAGACATGCAGAGACTGAAGCACCTCCCACTACTGGATGCTCTGAACAGCTCATGGGATTATCATATTCTGATAATCCATTTAATACATGAAAACAAGTCTTCCTTGCATCTACATGTATTTAGCATGTGAGCCTTAAACAGGCCTCTGACAAGATAATGCTGGAAGATAGAATTGCCCATTTCCCAACTTCAGTTAACTGCTGTCACGTATCTAGCATAACAATGCCATAGAATTTTGTTTACTTTTTCAATAATCCTTATCTTTTTTTGCTTGCATCATAGCCATTTTTGAACTGAGGCATTCCTTTTCAGATAAGGAATTGAGTTGATTGAGACTTTTGTCAACCATACACATTTATGATCAAACAATTTTTAGACAGCTACATATTCTGTGCCATCTTACCTTTTACTCTTGTGACAAATACCTGTAGACTTTGAATAAGGCTGTTAAATGTCTCCATCACCTTGTCTTCTCCTATGCGTGAGGAAACTTATCTCTCCAGAATTGCTGTACCTAAAGCTATTGCTTCTTGTGGAATATCAGTGTTTATGACTGAATTCATAGGCTAACCTATTATATGTGTGTTAGATTATTATTTTTTTCTCATTTTAGGCTGATTCAGTCTTTCTGTGGGTTTCTGGACAGTGGATGATAAAGGAATGATATCTTTTTTTTTTTTAACAACAATAAATTGATATAAAGCTGACATGATTTGATATACAGTAAATTGATTTTCTTGATTTTTTCATCAACTTACATGTTTTTAAGCATTATGCACATCTATAAGCTTTTTCAAGTTTATATATTATAACATCTCCTACTTCTCTTTTTCAATTTTTAGGTCCCCCCCCACCTATAATTGTACCTCATTTTCTTCCTCTTACATATACAGTTATGTTTTAATAATAGTTTGTCCTATCTAATCCTAGTAGACAGGTTATTTATAAAAAAAATCTTTGATCTTTGATGCTTTTGATTTTTTTTCCTTCCCTCAGCTGCTGTTTATGAGTTGTTGGTTAATTCCAAAACAAAACAGCTGTGCTTTCTTTTGTTGGTCCCACTTGGTAGTGTTTCTCTAGGATACTCTGGCAAAGGGTGTAGTCGGACACAACTTCCAATCAGCTCTCCTAGTCTTTTTTCTGGATTCTCTGTTGCCCCTAATCAAAGCAGCTGTTGCCATTTCTTTCAAAACAGTCCCTTCAATGCTACATTCCCTCCAATTTTCACCAGTTTTTTGGAAGCCCCCCAGAAGCTTCTCTCCAGTTGCCAATACTTCTGTCCATTAGGTTGTTTGATCTATTCAGTTTGTCCGACTGCTTGTTCTGCTTTAGATGCACCCATCACCATTTTCCCAGCCCTCTTTACCCACTCAGCCTAATTTTGTTAGTTCTGTTGTAGGAGGAGGAGAAAGTCTTCTTCTCTCAGTCTTCATCTTCTTTCAGTTCATGCATTTCCAGGACTTTTAAGTTACATTCTGACACACTTTCCAACTTATTCTGATGTTCCCAATTCCTGCTAGCTTTCTGGACCATTGTGCTAGGAGATAATTGGGGCTGATGTTGGCTATCGGTTCTCTGCAAATGAACAACTGTCTACTGATTCAAATATGACTGGTGGTACCAGTACATAAGAGGTAAAGTTTCCACAAAGATACTGCAATGCAAGTTTTATTCCTGGCTCATTTGGCCTCCCACTTGATGCACAAAAAAGTAGCTACTGATGTCAAAACTTTATGATGTAAGTGATAAAAAAACTTTATGATGTAACCAATAAAGGAGACTGATTGTAGCTCAGGGTTGAAAAGGTGGGTCCCTGGCACTCTGAGTTTGGTTGTTTTCTTGCAGATGTTTCATTATTCAAACTAGGTATCATAACATCATCATTACTCACAAAAACTAATAGTAAACAGCCCAACGGAAGAACCTCCAAGGCCACTCCGACAACACTGACATGGCAAACCACTAGAATATATACTGAGAACAAAGTCCACTCCTTTACAAGACTGATGTAGTTGGGTAATGAAATGTCTGCAGGAAAACAACCAACCCCAGAGAACACCAAGATACCCCCAATGCAACTAATGCAAATTGCACATTATATAACTGACACAAAACTGATCCTTTCTATCATTTATTAAGATTTCATAAAGAATGTGACATTATTGTAGCTTCTATTGTTGCGGTGCAAACAGCTGGTTTTGCTGGTCTCTTCAGAAATTCAAATTTTCAGCCATGCAATTCCAATTCCATATGGACATTATTTTTCCTATGAAATGTTGACTACAAAAGTTTCTTTGATCATATTGCTTTAATTAAGAACTGGTGTTTGATTATCCTGTTTGTAATGCTGCTGTTGGCTGACTGAGATAGATGTCTGAAAACTGGGACGTTTTCCTGTTTTGAGGGCTCTCTGACATTTCAAAGCATCTCCCGAGAAACTGGGACTGTTCAAACCACTAGGTCATTTTTAATTAAAATTTTCTCTCACCTTATATTTTTTTCTTTTGTTCAAAGATATAATAGTTCAAGTCATTTTGAGAACCATTTTGAAAGAAAGATTGACTAAAAATATCAAGTCAATGAAGTATTTTTCCATCTTATCAATTCTAATTAGATATTTATATTTGTGGCTTAGTTTCTCCCTCTAAATATTTTGAATATGCAAGTGCTTAACTTTAGCAGCATCAAAAATATTGTATTATTTATTTATTAAAAGTATTTGTTGCCTATCTTGCTATGGGGCTACTCTGGATGGCTATGGCTGTATGGAATTATTATGTTCCTATACTTTTTAGGGTGTGCTAGGTTATAAAGTTGTTGAATTTATTACCAGTATACCCTTATGCTGGTTCAAGAAACCTTTCTGCAGATAGTGGGGCTCATTTTTTAAAATGTTTTTTTTCTGCTATTCTTCAGTGAATGAAATAGTTATAAAACGGGCCTCAGGGTTGTCAAACTTGTGTCGTCACATTGTTGTCACATGATGTAGTGTGACTTTTTCCCCTTCACAAAAATGTGGGTGGACATGGGGCCAGCACATGACACATCTGGCCTGCGGCCCATAAGTTTGACACCCTGGGCTAAATGTAGCCTATTTAATTATCTTGAATGTTGCCTTCACCAAAGTTTTCACTTTATAAAGTAGGGAGAGGGAATCATGTCACTTATTAGTTGACATTTTTAACCAAATATCAATAAAGTAATCTTGAGGAGTCTGGGGAACTGGAAAATGAATCATATGGCCATGTACGACTGTTTGCTGCCCATCCCTGATGGTGTGGGTCTGCTACTCTAAGGAGGAATGAAGTTGGTTTTCTACAATGCCTACATTTAGTGTGCTTCACAATGCAATTACCAGGTATAGATTCTGCCTTTTGCATTGTTCCTGTTTACTTACACACACACACACCAATGCATATATTTGTGCAGAGGGAAAAGACTATTCCCATCTGAGATTTTTATGCATACATTATTATAGACACCAGAGAGGCATCTATGGGAGAAGGTAGAATATCAAAGAATCAAGATGGTTATTATCTTGACATTTACTCTCCAGACATCCCAGTGGATATAAATTGTGACACTTCTTAGGCTCCATTGTTCACAACAGCTTTCTTGTCTGAAAACAACTACAGCAGTAGCAGTAATCATGATGAAGCAGTAATGAAAATAAAAAGAGTGTTTATATAATTGGCCTTTCACTCAGTTTCAATGTTTTATCAAGATCTAATTTCACTATAATAAAATGGTTTTTTTTTTAATAAAGCGAGGGTTTCATCAACAGATTAAATGAAAAGGTGGGGGTATGTGTCAATGCTTACCAGGCCCAGAAAATCAAATTTGAGGCCTATCAGATTTCTTCAGGGAGAGCATCCCATCATGATAACTAATCACTAGACTCAATTTGCCGAGACATTTCTGCAGTAGTGAATCACTGGATTCTCCTTTTAAAAGCCCTATGATCTCTTGAAAAATACCACTTTAAGCCCTTATGTAAACTAATGATAGGAGATTAAAAAAGGAATTGAAAAGGCAAATCCAAGCAGACCTTTTTTATGATACTTGAATAGAAAATAATCTTATACCCACAAAGAACAAAAAGGGATTTCAAAAGATTAAATGTGGGCCAAGCATTCATTTATACCTCATTTGAAAAGTACCATAAACCCAACGTGGGAAGGCTTCCATGTGTTCTGCAGGAAAATTACTATAAAACCAATAATATTTTTTTGGTCAGTGCCCAACAAAAGAACAAAGAAAAAAAACAGAGCAAAGCAAATAAATACTACTATTCAGCAACAATATATCCTGGTGTGTACGAGGTGACTTCACAAGTATGGTGAAGAACATGCCACTTTTATTAACATGATATATTCATAGTTTCAGATATTTTCTGGTTTTTGAAAGTTCTGCCTTCTAGAACAGATTTTGAGAAGTTTTCCTGTACAACACACTAAAGTCCCCTTCCTGAGGGAAGCACAATCCAGTAGTTCAGTCACAAGCTGTTTTATTTGTATTTTACTTTATTTGTATTTTACTTTATTTGTATTTTACTTTATTTGCATTTTATTTTATTTGTATTTTACTTGCATTTCATTTGTATTTTCATTTGTATTTTATTTTACTGGAGAACAGACCTCTTAAGAGATACTTTTGTGTTACCCATATTACTGAAGTATTCTGTTAAGATTCTCAAATGAATGTTTACTAATAACACAGCTAACTAGAACCTGAGGGGATAGCCGTCTATCAAATCTTTTTATGATACTTGGAGAAAAACTGAGTTGGAAATGAGCAATATCTATACAATAAAATGGAATTTCAAGATTCTCTTGTGTCTGCTGAGTACAAGTATAAAACAAGGGAAGAAAAATTCAACATGGTTAGGGTAGGATTTTCTGACCCAATAACCAACCAACAAAAGAACAAGAAAGTCACCTACCAAACCTTCTCATATTCTAGTTTAGAGTCAGACAGAAATTATTATCCAGAAGTCACATGCATAAGGCACATGCCAGCAATCATTAATTTAACTTAAAGGTGCTCAATAATGTTATATGTTCTCTCCCTCCCATTTCAGAAAAGCAGCCAGATGGGTAGTCTGGCATTTGTCATATAAGGATTTACAGATTCTTTTTATTTACTGGTGGGAATGGGCAAATCTATCAAAATTGATTAAGGAATGGGTATTTATCCTACAAGGAAAAAATATTGAAAGCATCAATTGATGGTCAAACACATTGTATCATTTCTGCAGCTTTCAACAACTGATGATGTCAGTAGAGGGACTCTTCTTATTTTCATAAGCAATTAAAAAGAATCATAGTAAGTTTGTAAATTGGGCTATTATTAAAAAAAAACTGGAGAGATAGCAAGGTGCTCAAATTAAGAGTCAGCTTACAAGCAATCATGGTTCCACTTTCCATAAACAACTGAATGAGTAGCTTTCACACAGGAATTGCTTTGTTGTGCTTAAATTATCAGCATTTCTCCTGGGATAATGGAAAATGGAATAATTACCAGGTGCCCTGCCTAAAACGCACAATTTAAAAGAATTCTCTTATGTGTTCCATTAATGAGGCTGAACTGCATATGCAATAAAGGGAAATAAAGACAAGTATCCAGTTTCAAGAGCTCTTTAGAGAAATAGGCCTACCATTGGGCTTTGTAGTTTGCCTCTTTTTGAGCGTTATCCTTTGAAATAATATGTATTTCATCCCAGGAGCTGAAAGTGCAGTTCTACTTTATACCCTCATGAGGGTAGCTTTGTGGGATCCCAGATGGTTCCTCCAGTGCAACAGATTAATCCCATATAATCTCTTTATAATAAGTCTTCATCCTCCTAAGCAGATAGTTAAGGAAAATGTTATAGATCATTGCTGGGCTTATCTTCCCCCGATGCAGCTGTTCTGTGTCATGGTTTATGTAGCACAAATGAATGTTCCCTCTGAACATGCAGGTGGCAAATGAGTAGATATAAGTCATTTTTATTTATGCCTTTAAGAATTGTCCTTGTCAGCTATCTTGAATCTCCTCATTTATGCTGACTCTGTCGATCAAACCAATTAAGCAAAATCTTCCACAAAGCAGCCATAGGTGTAGGGTTCAAAGATAAATGAGAATATATTCTGATCAAACTATATTATATATAATTATCATTTGGTTCAATGGCACTTGATACAGTCATTACACATATAGCCAGTAATATGTCTCTTCTGAAGGGCAAGGATTTTTAAGAAATGAAATTTATTTTGATACAGCAAAGATTTCAGAGCCAGGATAGATAAATGGGTTCCCTCTTCATGTTTCAGAATCCAGCTTTCATAGTTTTCTTGCAATTGTCCATACTACCTGAGACTTACAGTATTTGGAGTACAGTGGATTGACAACATCTATAAAGTTGAGGTTATGAGGTTATTAGAAACAGGAAAGAAGATTTATATTTGATCTCACAAGAAGCAAGGCTTTGAACAATGTTTGCCTAAGGTTGTATATGGCTTTTAGCAATCTCTTTCACTCTTTCTCCTTTTCTGTCCATTCAAAACTCCCAAACATTATAACCAAAAATGATTCTACATGAAGGGTATAATATGAAATTGATACAATAGCTCCCAAACCTAGACTGGGGTATCCATGAGTAATAGGTTCTGACAAGTCATTGGAACTAGTAAGTGGTCCAGGGTGTCAAGTGATCAAGCCTTCGGTTATTAGCTATATATTCCTAGGTATATATACAGCATTACTTACTATAGGTATATATAAAGCATTACGTACTGTAATGTATGTACCATTTTCCTTGGATGACATTATTACAGATGGGAAACAAGTACTAATTCAAAACATAGAGTGTAAAAAGCCACACTTAGAACAGCTTCAGCTGGGACATTAACAACCATAGCACAAAAATAATACTATCTCAGAATACCAGGACTTTTCAGATGAGAAGTGCAAGCTGCAGAAAGCTATGTACTAGATCAAAGAAATGCAACATTTGCCAATATCATTAGAATTCATCCAATTCAGAAAAATAAGGTCAATTAAATAATTAGATTAAATAAATATAGACATTAATTGTGTTTGCCACATCTCATTTTATTTAAATTTAAATGAAAATAAAACCAGATTTAGTTTCCCCCCCAAGCCACATTCAAGAGGTCCTACTTGGAAGCTATTGGTTTGAAAGTTAAAATGAGGGTTGTTTTAATTGTTCTTTCTGGAGAGGCTCTCCATCCCTCCTACCTTGGCTATATCTCACATAGTTGGCATTTTTGTTGCTAGAAATATCTTACATAAAATTATAGAAGGCCCTCTACTTTCCTCAGTTCCAGAACACTGTGTATGCATTTCTGGCCCAGCATTAATCAGAAGTCAGGTGAAAGAAAAGGCAACATGACCTAACATGCTCCATGCTTAAATGCCTCAGAATACCTGACAGACCTAAAAAAAAAAAAAGCCAACTTCAGAGTAACTAATATACAGGAGAAAGCTACAATAGCAAAGGGTGAGTATGAAATTAACAGAAAGGCAGAGTAAGAGCAGCAGAACTCAATTAAACTAATTTGCAATTTAGTACCCAACTGTTAATTAATATTGCCAAGTGGTACAGAAGGAAAAAATAATAAAAAAATAAGATTCTCCTGGAATCATCATTTATTCTCCCTTGCCATTTCTCTTCAGATAGATAGATAGATAGATAGATAGATAGATAGATAGATAGATAGATAGATAGATAGACAGATAGACAGATAGATAGATAGATCATCCAGATGCCCTAAGCTCTATTCCCCGCCCCAAGATACACAAAGAAGGAACACCACTCAGACCCATAGTCAGCTCCATAGGCTCAGCTCTACAGAATCTTGCCAAATTTCTAGCCAAACAACTCCAGCCCTACACAGAATCCATCACCTCACATGTACAAAACTCTTTCCACTTCATAGAAACAATAAAGAAACAAAACCTACAACCCAGTGACCTACTCATGAACTTCAATGTCATATCCCTCTTCACCCAAGTACCTATTAAAGAAGCCTTGATAGCTATCCAAAATTAATACAACCCCCCTAAGCACATCCTAGATCTGACCAATCACTGCCTAACCAACACATACCTCATCCACAATGGACAAAGATACAAACAGATAGAAGGGGCACCTATGGGATCACCCCTCTCACCTGTCATTGCTAACCTATAGATGGAACACTGTGAAACCAATGCTCTAAACAAATCTGAACACAAACCCAAACTCTGGTTTAGATATGTAGATGACACTTTCGTAATTTGGCCACACGGGAAAGAAAAACTGGACAACTTCCTCACACACCTCAACAGCGTACACCCCAAAATACAATTTACCATGGAAACAGAAGCCAACAACCAACTTCCCTTTCTGGATGTCCTAATTTACAAAAAACCCAATGGCTCCCTAGGACACACCATCCACCGGA
Organism: Pseudonaja textilis; assembly: GCF_900518735.1. Next base: position 1,677,242 of record NW_020769379.1, read on the forward strand.
AGAAAACACACACCAACCACTACTGAAAGGCACAATCCCATCACCACCCTAAACAGATCAACTCTGTAGCCAAGACCCTCATCTCCAGAACCAAACGCCTAGCTGACAAAGACCACCTGACAACAGAATTACACACCCTCACTAACATATTAATTTCCAATGGATTCCAAAGAAACACAATTACAAACCTAATCCTAAAGGAGACACCCCCCAGAAACCGAGACACAGAACAGGACAACAGTATCGCCCTCCTCCCCTACATCAAAGGCACCACAGAGAAATTCAGCAAAATTCTCCACAAACACTGGCACTGACCAAAAAATAGCCAACATCCTAAGAAACCCCAAAGACAAGATCCAGCTAGAAAACCAAGGAGTTTATGAAATACCATGCAACAATTGCCAGCCACATACATTGGACAAACCAACAGGAGAATAAATGCACGCATCACAGAACACAAGAATGCAGCCAGAAAAGAAGAAAACACTTCCTCCTTTTTCCAGCACCTTAAAGCCACACGACATGAAATTAATTTTGAGGGAACCAAATTAATCTCCAATACAGAACACTTCAACAAGAGAATAATCAGGGAAGCCATCGAAATAGAAAAACACCCCCATATCATGAATAAATGGGATGATACTTCCTGCCTACCAGACATCTGGAAACTAGCCCTTATCAACAAACAAGTCCCAGCCACAAAAACCAACACCGGACCCAAAACAACACATGACGCCACCATTAATCTCCCTCACCAGATTCAAACCCAAACCCACCCCATAGATGAAAGGCAACCACCATCCAGAAACCAGGCCACGGTTGCATCACCAGCTGCCACATACCCCGACACCCAAACCAAGCAAACAGACACATGCCGTGAACACATAGCCAGGTCTCAAACTCGGAGCCAAACCAAAGCCCAGAACATCACATCACAGCCACCCACTCAGGATATCACATCACGGAACTCAGGAAATCCACAAAATCTCAGGATGTTACAACACAGGTAACAACCCAGAAGATTACAGCACAAGACCCAGGATGTCAAAACAATAGAACTCAGAAGGTCATCACACAGCCCATTACCCAGGTTGTTACAAAACAGGAGGCTGATAGACACACAGCCAATACCTCAGCCACACATGTTCTTACGAAAAAGCCAGCCAATCTGCAAACATCAACTCCATCAACCAATCAAGAAATGACAACACAGCCAACCTCCCCACCAGTATTTATAGGGAGACAGCAGCTCTATTCATGCTTTGCTTGCACAAGCATGAAGCCGAAAGCACCAGCCTGAAGATGGCAAATGGGACCTCATTGAAACATCACCAAGCTACTCTCAATCTTACATGGGAAAAGCCCTGAACATGCCAAGACCTCATACATACATACATACATATATATGGTATTCGGCTTTGTTCGCGTATTTTCCCACATCATTATAGTTGTGCTTTTAAAGTTGTAGCAATGTTTCGGCAGAATCTCATCTGCCATCATCTGGCTTCTGTATCGTGTTCGTCTGTGAGTCAGACTTTCACAGCCATTTCTGTTTTAAATTTGGTGCTAGCCTACTGCTGTGCCAGAATGTTTTTTTCTTCATCCTGATTGGTTGGGAGTCTTGGTCTGTGTTTATTGGTCTTGGAGTTTGCTGTGTTCTGCTTGATTGGTGTTTCTAATATCTTCTGTCTGTTTTGTAGCGTTTTTTGTCTTGATTGGCTAGCACTCTCAAACAAAAAAAATCTCCACACCACAAGCCAGGCATACACCTGAGCACAAACAGACTCCCCCTAATACCTCCAGCTCAAACACACCCCAACCAGGCACCCAGATGAAACCTAGCTTCCTAATAAATGATAGCCGTCTGTTTACTCGGAGCCAAGCTGCACCAAAAGCCTCCAATACAGGAAACACAATGTTGCCAGCCAATCAGACAAACACAATGTTGCCAGCCATTCTTTTATTTTGAAGACGAGACATTTTTGAACCCATTTTGATGTGTGGTTATCTACAAAGAGTACATCTATCAACGAAATGGAGAGGTAATAATGATGATACAGTAGCTTGTGGCTGTGCAGAACAATTGGGTGTCTGCATCACACATTAGGAGATATGACTGTATATTGACCGAGAAATAAAAATACAGCACAAGGCAAAAGTCTTGATTTTAAAAAAGAGGTGTGGGCAAACTTTAACTTGCAAAATGTTGGGTCCCCAGCCACCCCACTATTTATTTATTTATTTATTTATTTATTTATTTATTTATTTATTTATTTAAGAACTGCCTTTCAGTAATAGAAATAATAAATGAGGCATAATAAAGTTATCAAATGGGGCCTCCCCAGTGTTACTTATTGGTTTTAAAAATTGTCCTCTTTCAGGGAACAATGACCTGTTTTCATGCCTGAGGAAGCTGCTCTCAATGAAAAAAAACAACAACCACGCTATAGTGAATATGTTAAGGATTGATGGTAAAATGAGTGGAAAACCTTGGTTCTAATATAATGTTCGACCAACAGGAGAATAGGTGGATTCATGGTTTAAAGTTTACTTTGAATTATAGCTTGGAACAGAAATTTTATAAGATGATGCATGAATGGTATTTGACTCCGGATAGATTGGCAACAATATATAATGTAACTTCCAAGGCATGTTGAAAATGCAATCAAGGCACATTTGATCACATCTGGTAGTCTTATAAACATGCTAAATTATAATGGATAAATATAAGAATGGTTATGCAGAAAATACTTAAAATGCAAATATTAATGAGTTCTGTAGCCTTTCTTTCAGATATTATGGATACATCAACAGAAAAACAATTTGGAACCTTATTTCCTATATAAAATGACTGTGACAAGGATTTTATTTGTCAAATATTGGAAAGAAAAAGGGATGTCAACAGTGGAAGAAAAGATGTTAAAGTTGACAGAGCTGGCAGAGTTGGCATGGTAAAGTTAACAGTGTTGATTAGAGACAATGGTTTGGACAAGTTTATAGGAGATTGGAAGCTGTTATTGGAGTTTATATGAATTAAATATAACAATGGACTTTTAATGGACTGCTTACTACGACTGTTAACAAATGGCTTTGAAGTTTAATTTATTTGGGGGGGATTAAGTTAACAGTTTTCTTAGTTTTCTTGATTGACAGGCAATATATTTGTATATTTAGGGTTTTCTTAAGAGAATGTGATGTATCATAGTAATTTACCAAGCATAGATGAAAAATGTACAACTTTGTAGACCCATAGAGCAAAAGGGGTAATTTATTAAATTTATTTGAGATATAGATATCAGCAGTCAACCGGGATGATGATTATATTTTTACTGTTAATGTTATATTTCTATTGTACACTTCTTTTCTTATGTATTGTGTGCATATAGAAAAGAAGAAGAAAAAAGAGAAGAGAAGAGAAGAGAAGAGAAGAGAAGAGAAGAGAAGAGAAGAGAAGAGAAGAGAAGAGAAGAGAAGAGAAGA
>NW_020769379.1:1680731-1719784 GCF_900518735.1 Pseudonaja textilis
GAGAAGAGAAGAGAAGAGAAGAGAAGAGAAGAGAAGAGAAGAGAAGAAAAATGACTACCACAGTGATGGAGTGGGGCTTTCTAGGTGGCAAAAAGATGCTGACTGTTTGCTATTCCATCTGAGCAGTGGTGGGATTAAAATTTGTTTACTACCGGTTCTGTGGGCGTGGCTTGGTGGGCGTGGCAGGGGAAGGATACTTTAAAATCTCCAGTCAGAGGTGGAATTTGCTGGTTCTCTGAAGTACTCAAAATTTCTACTACCAGTTCTCCAGAACTGGTCAGAACCTGATGAATACCACCTCTGGTGTTAGTACTAGAATTATCAGTTCTGGGCTGCTAAAATCCAGATAACAACTAGACAACAGCCAAGAGCTGAAATTGTCTATATTTGTTGCCATCATTTCTTGTAAATGTTTCATTACCTAACCAGGTAACAGCTAACTAAATGATATTATCTAGTTGGGTAATCAAATGTCTGAAAGAAAACAATCAAGCTCAAACAGCACCAAGGCCCCCACAGTTCAACCCCGAGCTACAAATACTTTCTTCTATTCGTGGATATCCTAATCAATATGAAGAAAGGCCATTTGCCATCAAAACTCATCTTTGCCAGTCATTCTACCACCATTCATCATACCTTAGTTTAGGTTCTTCAGTGGATACATATTAACCACATAGCAGACAACAACCAAGTAATATTTCTTGGTTTATTTAAAGATTGAAGCCCTGTCCAGGCTGCCTGCCAAAGATGCCACCAGTGCTTTGACTACGTTTATATCACTGATTATCTTCTCTTTTTATCAATGTTTTCCTTTTTCTTTTAAGCCTCTTCATTAGGACACTTGCCCTTCTCAACCCCTGAAGAGGCCAAAGAAAGTTCCATTTACTTCATTTCTATGTTCAGTGAAACTTCAACCTGGTTCTTAATTCATAATGTATAAGTTACCAGTCAAAAAGCAAAAATCAAGCCAATGAGGTGCAGAAGCTGTTATGTCTCTAGCTACTATAAAAGAAAGATTAAAACGCAAGTGCATACTCTTGTACAATGGAAGACCGGAAAAAAAACTCTGGATGCAAAATTTAATTGGAATTAGCCAATCTCAGTGAACTCTATCAAACTTGCACTTTCTAAAATGTTAAGATACAGTTCACAATTTTAAAAAAGGCAAACACAGACGCATATTATTAAAAGGGGGCACATGAAACAGATTATATTATGAATATATATTAATAGCACAGACAAAATTACATATACAAGACTACATTTGTGTTTATTTTTCCATTGATTTTAAATTGGCAGAGTTGAAATGAGAAACTGAGCAGTTAGCAAAATGAAGAACTGAGCAACACTGAAATGGATGGATTTGCCAGATACCTTCAAGAGCCTACAAAACCTGAAATGAAATATCACCAAAGAAACATAATAAACAAGTTCCTATATCAGTTTGCACTCAACAAAAATTCCAGCAAAATATTTTTTATGGTGTAGGCTCAGTAGCTAAGATGCTGACTTTGTTGATCCCAAAGGTTAACAGTTCGGCAGTTTGAATCCCTAGTATCGCATAATGGAGTGAGCTCCCGTTACTTGTCCCAGCTTCTGCCAACCTAGCAGTTCGAAAATATGTAAAAATGCAAGTAGAAAAATAGGGACTAGTTTGGTGGGAAGGTAACAGTGTTCCGTGCATCTTTGGCATTGAATCATGCCGGCCACATGACAATCAAAACTTCTTCAGACAGCGATGGCTTTTCAACTTTGTATTGGAGATGAGCACTGCCCCCTTTTTACCATGGCACATATCTAATAATGTAATTTCTAAAAGAGTCCTTACATTTCAATCCTTAAACAGTCTCATTAGAAGTATATTTCAGTGAAATGTATTCAATGCTTTCAGATAACCAGTGTGATCAAATGAATGTACAAAGTCATAGCAGTTTCCACTGTCTTGGATGGTTTACAGATCATTCAGATATGTAAAATTGTATCGAAGGCTTGTCGGTATACTTTTGAAAAACCAATGATTAAGAATATAAATATAATTCATGGAAATATGATTAAGTAATACAATATTGTGTTAATATTTTCATAATTGATTGGTTAATAGAAACAAAGTAGTAAAATGGGAACTAATACGATCCTCTTTCTAATAAAAACTTGTCTAGAGGAGATTAATGTTCAGTCTAATGCCCTTAATCTGAAAGGCCTGCTTGTTAAAATTATAAGCATTAACCTATGATGTAGAGCCCATCAGAAAACAGAATGCTGGATTTCAAACAAGTAAATCCTTTTTCTCCTCCAGCACTACACAAAATAAAGAGAACCAAATGCCTTATGCAATCAACAATCATTTCTGAAATATTGCCTATGGCACAAACATCTTTCCATGGGGGTCAAAGGTCAACTGGTAATGTGAGATATAACATCTTTAGATCTATAAAATACCAACCTTCCAATCAGATTTTGAAGGAGATCTAAATCAATCACTCCCTTCATGTTTTCATGAGAAAACATGCCCAAGAGTTAACTCGCTGCATGAAGTATTTCAACAAGAGAGAGCCTAGAATCCCTTTGAGGAAAAAAATGTCAAACCAGGCATTATGAACCACCAAGGACTGTTATGTTTAATCAAAAACTGTCCCTTATGACTTCAACCTTACACTGTTCAAGGCAACAACAAAATCATCAAAACAAAGTTTTGTTCTCTCCTTGAAACAAATGTTGTATTGTTGCTATATCTGGTGCTTTTTGCCTGGCTAAACATGGCCAATCGCTTTAACTTTTCCTGACAGATCTTGCTTTTCATACCAATCGTCACCTTTATTGCTATTCTAATCCAGGGGTGTCAAACTCATGGCCTGCGGGCCAGATGCGTCACGTGCTGACACCGCCCCTGCCTGGTTTACCGAAGGGGAGAAAAGTCCTGATACGTCATGTGACTCTGCCATGACACCATGAGTTTGACACCCCTGTTCTAGTCTTACAAAGGATGATCTGGAATTCCTTATAACTTGAATGCTATGATACTGTTTTAAAAAGTAAAGATTGATTTCTGGAGTTAGTGATCCATGAACATTTTTGGGCAGAAAGTGGGTTAGGTATTGCCTTCTTCCATATCAGTTACAGCCTAGGGCCTTCCTTGTAGTATGTCTGCTAAATAATAATATAATTAGCTTTTTTTTTTTTTTCAAAATCAGCAACAATTCCCTAGGTGCTGTCACTTGACCTAGGCATGGAACCATTAATCCTCCGCAGAGCCATAGTAACTATTTTGCCACCATAATACATTGCTGGCTTGTCTTAAATTATGATTTATGATTATTTAAAAGCATATTGATACATACTGTTGAAAATTAGGACCCAGATTCTTCCTACAATCTAGACTGGAAACAGTCTTTCCAAGCAACACAATTCTAAGAAATCAGATTAATATGCCACAACTGACTTACTATTACTTTGAGTTGAGGTAGACTTTATCCCATAGTATATTTTCCAGGATGCGTTGTGTTCAAGCAATAACAGATTTATGGAAGCTCAGAATTGGAACTGGAAAGGTTTTGACCCTTCTGTCTATTCTAGAGAAAATGAAACTCCATAAACAAATTACTTGCAGTGTTTCATACAGTAATCTGGGCTTTAGCCCAATTAGATTAAAAAAATATATTTTTATTCCCTCTGATAGCACTACTATCAGCCTGTTAGCTAAGTGAAACTTCAGGGGAAATAATGCCAAATACATTGCCGAAATCAGTTAAAAGCATTACCACAACTGTTGAATTGCATCACCAACCCCCACACATCAATCTAACATGTATCTCAGAGCCACATAGCTAAACTGTAACACAAGGGTCGCCAACCTTTTGGACCTCAGGGACCACCAAGCTCATAATTTTAAACCCCGCGGACCACTAATATGAATTTTGAGTGACAGTGGCTTGCTGATGTTCATGGGAAAGTTAGTCTCATATTCCAGAGCTGCAATAGTTACAGGACTGGCCCTTTGGTTATCTCGGAGCAGCTGCTCCTCTACCCAGATGCATTGGCCTGCCAAGGACTGGAGGAACTGCTCCGGGTTGACCAAAGGGCCAGTCCTGTGACTATTGCAGCTCTGGAATATGGGATCGACTTTCCTACAGCGACAGCAAGCCACCCCAGGGTTGATTTCCCTACTACGCCATTGGTCTTACCTCCCAGTTCCAGCTCATGTGGCTCTACTCAAGGTAAAGTTTGCACTTGGTCGAAGGGTAGGGGCCAGTGGGTGGGCAGGCCATGTGCTCAGCACAGCCTTGTGTTCCCACACAGCCTGAATTAATGGCTTTGGGGGGAGTGCTTTGGGAAGGGGACATTTCTCTGCAGACCACCAAGATTTTCTCATGGACCACCAGTGGTCCCCAGCCCACTGGTTGGTGACCACTGCTGTAACACACACACACACACTTAAAAGCAAAAAGAAAGAAGTACATAAGTACAGGCTATGGAAAATTATGGCTTTTACACGCTGCCTATAGAGATGTCAACTGTTGTAGGAAAAAAAATAAGAACAGAGAAATATTTTAGAACTATCTTACACAGGATCTCTTCTCTCAACACTTTGAATTTGCTTCTATAATGAGACCATTTCTCCTGAATGTTGGAAAATTAGCAAATTTTATATTTATGGAAGAATTGTAAGAGTTTGGTGTCATTTGAATTGGCGACATCAATATTACCCACAATAAATACCTGGCTGGTAAGTCATAGAACATAATTTGCCCAACCACATATTCTGTAAAATGAGAAGTTTTTATCCAAGTCAAGTGAAATTTATTTGGGCTTAGACCTGGATCACTTCAAGCAATAGAATTCCTAAAAGTGCCAACTCATAAATGGAAAATCAATTGTAGGGAGTAGGGCAAGTTTTGACTTATGCTCTTTTCAAGTATCTGATTTGAACATACAGTAAGTAAGGAGCACGTAGGAACTGTTCGTTTGATTTGCAGTTTGTCAATTTATGGAATTTATTCTTCCTGAACCTAATGAACACAATTACTATTTGAGAATCAAATTTTGGGGTTGTTTCCCAGAACCCCCAAAATGTGAACGCTAAACAGAAAAATGCCCAAAACAAAAAGCATAAAGAGTTACATTAGGAAAAAGTTAAAATAATATATATATTTTAGCAGCATGCACAAGAAAAGTCATGTGGATTTTCATCCGATTTTTCTTTTTGTTTTAAACAAAATAGGCTAGATGAGCTAAAGTAAAGGTTATGATCTGACATTCATCCATTTTACCTCTAAAGTGAACATCCGGAGCCTGCCACATCCCATTGATAATAATATGAACAATAGATATATAATCCCTTGGCTGAAACATGATTAGCTGCTCTCTGTGTGCAAGAAGTTATTTTCACAGGGAAATGATCCATGACTAACAAAATACCTGTCCCTTCATTGGACATCCTATATATGCAGAAGAGAAATAGAAACTTACAAACCACCTGCAGCTGTAATGTTTATAAGCAAAGACAAAGACAGGGGACTTTAGAGATTACTTCCAAATTGCAATTTTGAATGTAACAGTAGGGGAAATGAGCAAAAACGTGGGAAGGAATCATGTTAGTTCTATTTAATCAAGGTAACATTTAAATTATATTTTTTCCGGGTCCTCACCAATCATTTTGGTCAATCAACAGCCATTTTCTTGGAGTGTAGCTTCTGTCATCATTCTAAATATACAAAAGTCTTGATGCATAGCTGATTTAGAAAAATACCTCTTTGGATTGAAGTGAGCATGGTCAGCAGGCACAAGGCTGCTGATGGCACTTGGCTAAGGGAGTTGGCCTCTTATGAGCATTTGGTGTTTCCAGGTACCAAAAGACAGCCTGAGAGAATTCAAACAGCCAATCACTATACAGCATATGGCACTATTGTTGTCGTTGTTTTTACAGCAGAAAGTCTCATATGTGAGATTTGGCTAGCCCAGTAACAGCTCTTTCCATGAGACAGTTAAAACAGCAAAGCTGGAACACATGCCTGCATTCTGCTCTATTGTGGTTTCTCTGTCAAAAAATATTTCTCATTGTCATGGTGGGCTTCCCTTCTGCTGTGCCATTTTCTAGTGTTGGGTGCCTATTGAACTTTCTGAGGGTGTCATTTTTTTTAATGTGCCTATAATAACTATCTTAAAACAGAACAAACAATCTGGAATCCAATGCATGAGGTCAGAACAAAAGAAAATAGCAATAGTACTTAGAGATGTACTACTTCACAGTGCCTTAAAGCCCTCTCTAAGCGGTTTACAGAGTTGGCATATTGCCCCCAATAATCTGGGTCCTCATTTTACTGACTTCAGAAGGATGGAAAATTGAGTTAACCTTGAGCCAGTCAGGACTGAACTCCTGGCATTGAGCTGAATTAGCCTACAGAATAGAATAGAATTCTTTATTGGCCACGTGTGATTGGACACACAAGGAGTTGGTCTTTGGTGTATATGCTCTCGGTGCACATAAAGGAAAAAAAATGCATTCATCCAGAATCATAAGATGCAACACTTAGTGATAGTCATAGGTTACTAATAAGCAATCAAATCATACTAGGAAACAAATAAAACAATATAAATTGTAAAGATACAAGCCACACAGTTATAGTCATAGGTGGGAAGAAATAGGTACTAGGAAGTGTTATTATAATCTAGTAGTAGAGGAATAAGCATGTTTAACATTTAGGAAAAAACTCTCCTTGAGTGTAGTTTTTCTGGTGTGCAGTGCCCTATAGCATCATTTTGAGGGTAGAAGTTGAAACAGTTTGTGTCCAGGATGTGAGTGGGTCTCTAGATATTTTCACAGCCCTCTTTTTGACACATGCAGTATACAGGTCCTCAATGGAAGGCAGGTTGGTAGCAATTGTTTTTTCTGCAGTTCTAATTATCTGGTGAAGTCTGTGTCTGTCTTGTTTGGTTGCAGAGCCAAATCAGATCATTATAGAGGTGCAGATGACAGACTCAATAATTCCTCTGTAGAATTGAATGAGCAGCTCTTTGGGCAGTTTGAGCTTTCTGAGTTGGTGCAGAAAGAACATTCTTTGTTGTGCTTTTTTGATGATGTTTTGATGTTAGATGTCCATTTTAAGTCTTGAGGTATGATAGAACCTAACAATCTAAACACAACTTGGAAATCAAAACCACCTTAATTTCTTCCTGCTGCTTCTATTTCTTATTTGCTTGGTCTATGAATTTATTGTTTTCAGGGTAGAAATGATCAAACGACTTTTATTCATCTTCCTTATATTTCCTGTAATAGGGAATGTCTTAAATCAGGAACTTTAATTTCTAAAGTAGCTTCTTTGTTATTGCTGTGTTGATGATAAATATAGAATAGTATAGTATTTGGGCACGTATCAGTAGTGGTGAGGAATAGTGAAATACATTATTACCTTTCTTGATTCTGTGAGGGTTTTCTCTTGGGCAAGTTCTTGTTTCACTGAAGATCTGCTCTTCATTGACAAGAAGAGAACCTGCTTGACAAATTTCTCCTCTCCCCTTTTCCCTTTTTCTGACATATGTTTAGTAAGCCTGATGATATTAAGCTTGATATTTCTTCAGTGGAACAGCTTAGCTGCTTTGCTTGTGGCAAAACTGATTCTTACTCCAATAAGAACTGGAGGCACATCACAGCGGGGGATTATCCAACAGCCATGTTGACAAAACTGATGGGACTTTCCACCAACTGGAGGGGATGTTCATTGCCTTTGTTTACTGCAAATAGAGAATATGGAATGAAACCATCATTTAAAGAGTATGAGAGACTGTTTTATTTAGCCATTCAGAAGTCTTGTATAAATTCTATCACTCGGTAAGAGTGCATTGTGTTTTGAAATGGATAATAACATTTACTTATATTTTATCCCGATGGTGAATCACCAACTCTATTCAATTTACAAATGGCAATATGTGCATTAATTGTAGATAATAAATTACTGACAGACTTCTGTGGTGGAAAGGGCGTGTTGTTTGAAATCTCACATAAAGCAACATACTATTTTACATAATAACATAAGCAACATGACTTTCTTTTGAGAATTTCAATTCACCCTGTTGGCCTAAAATTGCTTACTTTTTTAAAGGACTATTTTAAAATGTTCTAACTACTTATAACATGCCTGCCAATTAAAAAGATTCCATGCCTGCCAATTAAAAAGAAGCAGCAGTGATTAATGAGAAAAAGTTTATGAGGGCTAAATATTATAAAAGCAATAGAGAGGCATCTGACAACTGCCTGATGTTCTGCTATCATGATTTCTAATTATTCCCTCACTTTTAATTATTTCTCATCTTCATCTTTTTGGACTGTTTGCTAAATTCTTCTGATATTTTGCACCCTATAGCTTTACAGATCAACCTTTGCTGTGACCCCATACTCTACAAAACAGAATATTTGGTGGTTAGCAAGAATAATCATTTATCTTAGCAAAATGTCAAGATATCCTCCATTAGCCAGTAATAATGATTGGCATTCTAATTTTCTTGGCAATAAACCTGATTTATGTAGTTCACTCCAATCCAAAACTTGCTCATGCTTGTTTAGAGAGTCATTTAAAATCCTCATGCATCAGAAACATAATTCAGAACCCAAGAAAGAGTAAAAACATAAAGCAAAATGGATGAAAAAGTCTCAATGAAATCAGCTTACAGGCATTTAAATGAAAATGCATTAGGCTTTGGTTTTAAAGTAGGCTTATTTACTTTATCAGAAGGAATCCTTCCAAGGCAGTCCCACTAAAATCCAAAGAGGTGAAATTTCACAAAGACACACAGATAGACAGACAGACAGACAGACACACACACACACACATAAACAATTTGAATAAAACTTAAGTAATGAATAAAAGTTGAGGGGAAAACATACCCAAAATTATTGGGGGGGCGGCAAATTGCAGGAAATGTAATTCATACTGATGAATATATACACAACTTTGCTTCCTCTTTGTCTACTTTCTAAAGCTTTTTTTGTCCACCTAAAGTTGAATTCTCCATGGATATGGCTCTAAAGGCGAAGGTTCTTCTTCAGGCTTGTGAGTTGCTTTCCAAAATATTTGGAAACCAACCCACAAGCTCTGAGAACGAACCTGCACTTTCATCTTACAGCCCAGCTACAGATATTTGCCACCATCACATATGCTCTTTTTTCCAACTGGATGGAAATGGCATTCTGCTGAGATTTCTTTCTCTTAAGCTCCCAAACTGAACTACCATAAGTAATACTGAATTTCAGGAACAGTATAGTTTCAGCTCTTCAGGCATATAGACTTCTCAGTTTATAACACACATGATGTTCAAATAACTAAGAACAAGAACAAAAATATTCTGATGATCCAGGAATGGGCTTCAAAAATTTTAGCAAGGGGTTGTCTACCTGGTTGCTAGTTGGCCTCTAGCACCCTGGCGAGGGGGCCTTTTGCCCTCTCCAGGCTCCAAAGAGTCTCCATGAGGGTGAATATGGCCTCCCCGAGCTCCAGAGGCTCTCTGGAAGTTGGAAACAGGCCCGTTTCCATCTTTCCTGAACTTCTGGGAGGCCTGTGTTTCATCCTCCCTGAGCATCCACGCATGCCCTGTACTTACCTGCATCCAAAACGGGCCACATGGGGACTCTGGGAATGGGCAGGGCCAGCCAGGATTGGGATTTGGGGGTTCTCCAAACTGTGCAGGATCTTAGCTAGGGGTTCTCCTGAACCCTTGTGAACCCTCAGCAGGACACCCCTGTGATGATCCAAATTCTAGTTAATTGTGTTAAAGACAATGATACATATTTCCTTCTATTTTTCATTGTTTAAATTTCTAATATACTTTTCAGTGATAATCTATTTTTAAATGCTCTATTTTTAATCACATAACATATATCTCATTTATTGTAATTTTTCTAACTCTGAATGTTTCATTTGTGCAAACTTCCTTATCTGTTAAAGAATATTCAACAATCAGCTTAATCTGCAGACATTTTTAAAGAGTAAATTTGCAAACAGACCAAGAACTGAAATAATCTAGAAGGCAAACATTGGTCTGATTTACATGCAGTTACAACAGAAAAGTGAAAGTCACCCACAAAAGAAGAAGTGGTCCTGGCATTTTCTGTGCAATTTTATACAAGACTGATTTGGTCCAGTCTTTTGAAGCTTATTCTTTGATGGCAAAGTGCAAAATTGTCGTGATTTTCTGATTTTTACTTTCCCATCTTTTTTTCCCTGTTAGCATTTATTTATTTATTTATCCATTTATTGTCGAACATGTACAAGATAACAAGTATAAGTATGAACATAAACAAGAACAAAGGAAGTAAATACAGATAAATGGGCACAGTAAGACAGGGACAGTAGTCACACTGGTGCACTTATGCATGCCTCCTTTAAGGACCTCTTAAGAATAGGGTGAGGTCCACAGTAGACAGTTTGAGATTGAAGCTGTGAGGGGTTGAGGCTATAACAATGGAAGGTAGGGTGTTTCAGGCATTGACTACTCTGTTGCTAGTTCTAATAGAATTACAGAGTTAAAGTTGTATTTTCTGCAATCGAGTTTGGAGCAGTTTACCTTGAGTTTAAACCCCCTTAAACCATCATTTAAGAAATGAAAAGAAAAAGAAAGTTAGTTGGATTGAAAAGGTTTCAGCTTTCCATTTCAGGAAGGAAAAATGTTTAAGGCTGGTTTATGTTACTACAGCAGGACTAAAAACTGAGTCCTTGAAAAATCTCTTTAAAAAATCCTGGTCTGTAGAGGCAGGAAACTCTTGAACAACACAAACATTAAGGGCACTTAAAAAGAAGAATTGGGGGAGAAGAACCTTTATTTGTGCAATACTTGGATCCAACCTTGTCCTCATCTTGTCAATGTGATTTTTAGATATTCTTTACTTGACACATATTCCCCCTTTTCTGTGCATGTGGTATCATGCATGCAATCCCCAAGGCATGCACTTTTCATCTTCCAGTCTTTTACTGCAATCCAAGTGCACCAATTGTTTAAGGGTAATTTTGAGGGTAATGCATCAATTTGATAGCAATATACAACAATAGGCATAATATTTAATTTCATGAGAAACAAATTTTGCTATTATTTGCTATTGTCAAATGCATTTACTAACATAAAATACTTGTTTGAAAAGATCTCAGTGTGTGTGACACACATACATACAAACATACATACTGTGTTTCTCATATAATAAGGCCATGTCTTATTTTTTTTTGAGTCCTGAAAAAATGGCTAGGTCGTCTTTTCGGGGGTGACTTAATTCCCCCCCTTGCATCTTCGGGCGGGCGGCGACAGCTTGGATGTTGACCTCGGTGTTGGTGGAGCACTTTGTATTGGGGTCAACGCAGGCAGCACCATATCTGGGTGTGCAACAAAAGTACTTCCTAATGGCAAGCCCCCCCACCATTCCCCCCATTTCGCATGTTTTAATATAGGCCTTAATTTGGGGGGAGGTGCTTAATTTCATTTTATGCCTATAAAACATGCTGGGACTTCCTATTGGGGGAGGCCATATTGTTGGAGAACCAACAGCTGGTACATTTAGTACTCAGTAGGTATATGGGTAGTATTGTTCTTTGCATCCATGTCTTCCATGGCATAATTTTTTACAGTTTAACACTAGCTATGTAGAACGACTACGTAAAAAGCAAAGTAACAATATTTTATTCTAACGTTGAATTATGAAGTTGCCAAAAATTCTAAAGTTATCCATGAAGAAAAAATGTTAGAAGCAACTCCAAGATATGTAGAAATATTTATATATTAAAAGGATCCCCCTAAAATGGTGAGGGCAACCAAAATGGACATCTGAACTTTATATTTATCTCGATAGTTTATTATGCTCCTTGTTTGTTACAATGCTTTTAATGTAAGAGTAATATATATTCAATTGAATGGATAGGGCCACTATCTGCTGATTTTCCTGAATATACAGTACATGCAAGAAAAAAAAAACCCAGTTGGAACGAATGGATGTGAGTAGCTACTGAGTTATTTGGGCTTATCTGCCACTGATGATCAGAAGGTAGATAAGGGCACACAACGTAAAGTTTCCTAAAATTTTTGGGTCCTAAAACTTTTGATTGCAACCCCTTTTAAAGTTTCCATAAAACTTTAGTTTTCAATGCAACAGTGGGAACAAAGACGCAGGTAGTAATATTAATTGCGTTTAATCCATTTTATTTTGATTAAATTTACTTTTTTTCTCTTGTCACTGTCATATTGGTTAGTCTATCTCTGTCTTCTTTTCAATTTGAAGCCCTCAACATAGTATTCAAGGATTAAATGTGGCCTTTCACCAGGCTAGATGCTACATCTCAGTTTAATGGTTCAGGAACAGGTCCTTTAAAAGAGCAATGAGAAGAATGGAATGATGAAGGGCAAAAAAAAAATGGAAAGGGGAGGAGGAGATATACTATACGGCAAAAAGTAAACCAGAACAAAGACTGAACGAGAAGAAAGCAAGAAGTAATGAAGAAGCCTAAGAAGCCTACAGTAACATTCCTGACCACCTTGAACTTGACCTTTTATAGCAACATAGAAAGCGAATCCAAGAAGGAGCAGAAACAAAAGTTAATGAATGAGAAAAAAAAAAATTAACATTGATTCACCATGATGAAACATGGTGAATCCAACAAAAACCAAACCAAACAATAAAACGTATACAAATTAATAAGGTTTTTTTTGAGGGGGTGGGGTGTTGAGCTAAATCTTTCCATGCCCAAGATTTCTCAAAATACCTAGTTGCTTGTCTCATCTTCTATAGTCACAATAAACATATTTTTTTAAAAAAAATAAAGATGAGGATGATACCCACTAACTTGATGTACTTTGGGAGAGTAAACATCCATGGGTTAAGGTACTACATTATATCTTATATTTCATCATCTTATTTCATCAAGGTTTACATCTAGCACTCATTATAGAATTTATAATTAGCCACAGATGGAACATTTTGACAATGCATAGAATAAATTCATTAGTAAAATCCATTAGTACCCCTTAACAAGGTTTGCTCTGAATAAATTATCACTTTATAAAGGAACAATGGAAATAAAACAACAAAACAAATATGTAACTAAAGTAAATCATTTGTCAGGCAGTTATGCTTCATAAATAATGATTCTCAGGACAATTTTAAACAGAAAAGATCTATTTTTGTTAATAACTCAGAAGAACTAATATGTAGAGAAGAAATGTAATTCAGATAATTAACTATCTAGGAATCAAGCAACTAATTCAGAAATGAGTTTGATTCCCAAAGAGTCAGACCTGATTAGTACTTGCATAAGAGATAACTAGAAAATCCCAGAAGTGTAAGCTAAGTGGGAAAAACATCTTGAAAAGAGCCAGTGGCAAACTGTTTAAATATTACTGACGAAAAGCATTGCTTGTAATACCCAGATATTTGCCACAGATTAGAAACAAGAAAAGATACTTTATCTCAAGTTTATAAAATTGGTCTACCTAGTTCAGTTTTACCTAGATTGACAATTATATATCTTCAAATTTTTAGACAACAAATCTTTCTCATTCTACTTTGAGATGCCTGGGAGCAATTTGTCTAAGCAGTCTCATTCTTGATCTCATGTCTCTTCCCTAAAATATAACCTGTCATCTTCATCCAATTCAGAAGCCATTAGAAAATCCACTTACTCTTCATTTTATTGAATTTTTTAAAATGTAACTTTAGCTCCCTTCATTTTGGTGGACACAAGTTAAGTTGTGAATTTTTTTTTAAGTATTTTTTTTTATTAAAAACTTCTTTCATTAAAAACACACCCTTTTATAGTATGTTTCAGACATCTTAAGAAGATCCCTCAGATCAGATAATGTGCCAGTGCTGGCTGAACATGTCCATAAGCTTGATATGTATATCATGTTGCCAAAATATGATTGGAATGGATTGAAGAAGTTTGGATCTGCTTTCTCAATGGACCCACACGGTCACCTCCTTCTCTCTTCATTCTCAGACACCCCATAAGGCATCTTTCCTCCTGATGATTGGAAACCTCTTCTGAATTACATTACTAATCTGTAAAGGGAAAACTAATAATAATTGCAGAAATGGGAATGTTTTTCTAGACATATCTGTCACAGCTTGATCCGAGCCAGTTTGCCAGAAGGGATGTATATTTCTGCTCCCTATAATATTTTGTATTATGCCAGTTATTTCTTCCCCTGATAAAGATTCAAAGACTTCTTTCAACTTGGCATCCTTTAATCTTTCCGTCACCAAATGCCACAGGGCTTTCAGAATTTCTTTTATATCAGTGGCATCACCTCTACTTTTCATTTGTGGCCTTATATATTCAACTGAACAGATGTTATTCCAGGTCAAAATAAAAAAGTTTTATAAACTAAATATTGGCAAGAAATTGTCTTGTTATATCTGAGTTAGCAAGATGAACTTTAGATTTATATCACATGTTGCATGGATGACAGTTTAAAAAGAGAAACGAATTTATTGTCACTGGGTATAGAAGAAACAACAGAGATCTTGTGAATAGATAATAGCTATAAAATCACAACTCTCTTGCAATGCCATGGGACAGATTTTGCAAAATGGAGAATAGCCAGTGGTGCATAATGGATGGTGGAAGAATAGACAATCTAGTATGACATGCAACACTCAAAGTGATTTCAAAAGATTTTGTAAGGAAGCAACTAAGTTCATATGAATATCCTCTATCAACAATGCTCAGTTGTACATCTCTATCCCTGGCATCCAAGTGATGCTGTGTCGAGAAGCTGTCCGGACAGGGAAGAACAGGTTTGGTTCAACCCTGGAAAGAATAAGCAGCTTGGAGTTCTGGATCCCCATCCCTGGAAAGGGGAGTGTTTTCATCTTTGATTCTGGACGGAGAGGCACTGCTGACTGGGACTTAGTGCAGAATCTGGAGGTCATCTGGAGCTGGAGCTGGAGAGAAATTTGCTTCTGAATAGGATTCAAGTGCTGTTGTCACCTTTAAAGTCCTAAATGATAGAACTGGATTCCTGGTGGGACTACTTACTCTCAAGAACTTCTGCCTAGCCCTATGATCTCGTAAGGAAAGCAAATTCCAGGTTGCCTCTTTAAATATTGCTCCCCTGTGGGATTTAGGAAGCATGCCTTTTCAATGGCAGTCTCTGTTTTCTAAAATTGTTTCTCCCCAGTTTTATGATTGGCTACAAGTCTACTAGTCTTTAGAAAAGTTGTTAAGACCTGGCTTTTCCCTTAAGCATTTGGGATATTGAATGGATTTAGATCAACGATCGCCAACCGGTGGGTTGCAAGAAAATTTTGGTGGGCCGCAGAGGAATGTCCCCCCCACCAAAGCAATTAATCCAGGCTGCATGGGAACACAAGTCTGCACTGCCCACATGGCCCACCCACCCGCTGGCCCCCACCCTTCAGCCAAGCGCAAATCTTACCTTGAGTAGAGCCACATGAGCTGGAACTGGAAGGTAAGGTAAGACCAATGGTGGGGGAGGGAAATCCACTTGCTGATGTTGGTGGTAAAGTTGGTCCCATATTCCAGAGCTGCAGTAGTCACAGGATTGGCCTGTGCATTGGCCTGCCATGGATGAGCTGCTCTGGGATGACCAAAGGGAAAGTCTTGTGGCTACTGCAGCTCTGGAATATGGGACTGGCCTGTGGTGGGGTTGGAAATCTCCACTTCAGCACTTTGACTCCCAGGGGCAGGAGATCAGCCAAGCTATCTGCAAAATCATCTCTCTTGAGGAGCACTCGCAGAAGCAGCGTGGGAAACTTCACTGGGCTATTGAGAGATGAGAGTGACTGTTGAGAGAAAGAGAAATTATAATGTAATGGGAAAATAGTTCCAGACAATTTTGCCTGTTAGTGGAGAGAAGCAGCTAGAGTCACTCTCATCTCTTGAGAGCCTGGCCAAAGTTTCCTGCGCCACTGTCAGTCAAAATTCAAATGAGTGGTCCACAGGATTTAAAATTATGAATTTAGTGGTTCCTGAGGTCCAAAAGTTGCTGACCCCTGATTTAGGTGATTAACATGTCTGATCTCATTTTACATTTCACAATATATTAATAGGTTAGGTTTTATAGCTTTGGAATCTTTTGCCCCTTTTTATTTGTTTTTGTTGTACACTACTAAGACTAACATTGTTTGAGTTGGGCAACCCTAGAGATCCAATAAATAAGTAGATCAATTAATAAATCTCTATCAAGGAGATAGAGACCAAACCACAAAAACATCAAACTCAGATGGAAATAAAATAGTAAGCCAATTATTGCCTTCCCATTATTAATTCTGGCTCTACCCACCAGTGGTATTTGAAGAATCCCAAACAGACTATTCCAACAGGAACATAGAAATGGAGAAGAACATTTGATCTCCTTTCCATTTAAATGGAAAAGGAAGCAGAGCAAAAGGAGGAGAGTTGGCTAATAGCCTCACTTTTATAATTTATTCTGGAAAAACAATAGAATTCATATTCATGAACCCTCAGTTGCAATAAGTACACTGTACCATCAGAAGAATACTTTAAACTTTGTGGGCCTTTCATAGTTATCAATCTACATCAGTCTGTCTGTCCATCTATTTAGTTACTCTTCCATATTTTTACAGGGTGTAACATTATATCTGTCTTACATATTGGCAAAAAAAATATCAGAAAATAAAATACAAGCTGAATAGTCAAGACCTTGTTGATGATCCAAACTCTGTCAAGGACCTTGGGGTACTCATCTCTAATGATCTAAGTGCTAGAGTCCACTGTAACTACATAGCCAAAAAGGTATTAAGAGTTGTAAACCTAATCCTACGTAGCTTTTTCTCTGGTAATATTACACTACTAACTAGAGCATACAAAATATTTGCTAGACTTATACTTGAATACAATTCATCAGTCTGGAATCCACATTATGTATCTGATTTTAACACAGTTGAGAAAGTCCAGAAATATTTCACAAGAAGAATTCTCTACTCCTCTACTCGTTGCAGAATACCTTATGCCACCAGATTTGAAATTCTAGACCTAGAAAACCTAGAACTACACCACCTTCAGTCTGATCTAAGTATAGTATATAAAATCATACATTGCAATGTCCTACCTGTCATTGAATACTTCAGCTTCAACCATAACAATACAAGAGCACACAATAGATACAAACTCAAGATAAACCGCACCAAGCTTGATTGCAGGAAATACGACTTCAGCAACAGGGTGGTCAATGTTTGGAATACTCTACCTGACTCAGAGGTTTCTTCCCCAAACCCCAAAAACTTTAACCTTAGACTATTGACCTCACCCCTTTCCTAAGAGGTCTGTAGGGGGTGTGAATAAGTGCACCAATGTGCCTACCGTCCCTGTCCTATTGTTTCTTTTATTTTTCTTATATGTATCCATTTCATGTATTCATAACTATGTTTATATTTATATCTGTTATCTTATAATCGCTTGACAAATAAATAAATAAATAAATAAATAAATAAAGTATTTTGAATCTTATGGAATTCATGAGATGTTGTTGATATGAACCAGCAGTATTTAAACAAAGACCAAAATAAAAATTGGACTGAAATTAGGTGTGATTAAAAGCAAAGTATTCAAGCTTCATGTCACCCCTCCTAACCCCATATGGTACTCTAATAGAATTTATGAAACAGTAATAAAAATTAGTGGAGTGATTATATTGTACATTTCTATCCAACACAAGCTTTTTCTACTGGAATAATGTGTGTAGTTACTAGCATTCCAAATGTAGGAGAGTTAAAGTCTTAATCATCATAATGTTATCTGTAAAAACCATGCTATATTATAATCGGTTAACCAGTCATTCCTATACTGGCTGCATGATGCAGTAAATTGAATGTGTCATACTCTTGCAGTAGAGTGATTACAGCTATGTATATGTTTGCATCCATATCAATTACTAATAGTATCTCTAGTGTCAGATCCTTTGGCCTTCTGACACCATAGTGCTCTGAAATAATTAAAGATGAAGCCAGCAATGCTTAATAGGTATCTCAGTTCTGGGTTTAATCCCTGTTACTCTTGGCAAAGCTTACAATGAAGCTTCTTCTACTGCAAAAGCAAACTTTAATCTATGCATAATTTAAGTGATGCTTAAAATCTGTTGTGCCAATGCTGAACTGGATGACATAGGGGAGCTGTCAGTCCACCAATCATTTGCTATTCACATTCTGTGCTTCCACATGCCATCTTGTAGCATGAAGTATCTGTTCTGCTTGTGTAAGAACAGTCACATCAGGCTGACTCAAGGGTTTTTACAGCCCAAGGCAATCTATGAACGTTTGGAATCTCTCTAGCTACTTATGCCATATGCTAAGGTAAGGCACTGCTCCCAGCAAATACCTTGACTTCTCTGTGGGTTTTGTTGCTGATTCCAGCATTAAAAACTTGACTGACAAAAAAAACAACAACCCAAAAACAGACAATATTTGATTGCAGCCCTGAAGTGCAGGAGAGTCACTTTGTTGCATAGTCTTAATATATTAATTAGCACTGCTTTGTTCTCAGTTCTAAGAGTTCCAAAAAGGGACTCCAGTTAACTAATGAATAACTTAAGTAACTGATGGAGATGGTTTATTTATTCCTATAGAAATAATTCTGATGAAAGTGGACACAGGAAACAAAAAAATCCTGAAATCTCATTATGGGTTGCAAAAAACGCTTCATTCATTTCATGAAGTCAGAAGCCATGAGATGGGTTGTCTGCCTTGGGCTGATCATATTCTCTGAATTTAGCCAACAAACCATAAATTGAACAGGTCACATCTTGATACACACCACATTAACTGCACTGTGTTTGTATGCTACGTTTAAGAGTTGTATGTTGTTGAGTAGAGCTTCTCTGGGGGAAACAAATAACTTTTTAAAGCTCCTGGCAGCAGTATCTTTGACAAGTCCTTTTTTTTTTTTTCCCCAAATCTGCACTTGATATTGTAGAACCCTTTGGAACTATATGGAGTTTGGATAGGAATTCCTAAAGGGAAAAATCTCCAGAAAATTCTTTTTTCTGATGTCCACTGATGGAAGCTTCTGCTAGATGAAAGCCCATGGCATTGCTGAAGTCACCCAAGTTTTTTCCTTTGGCAAGGGAAAATAATACGAATGCTGCTGCATACAAACATGTTATTCTCAGAACATTATATAAAAGATTTAAAGAAAAAGAAAGAAAGAAAGAAAGAAAGAAAGAAAGAAAGAAAGAAAGAAAGAAAGAAAGAAAGAAAGAAAAGAAAGATGGATGGCAAGAGTAACTCGAATCAGAGAAAAGCTGTTTGAAAAAAAATCTTGGCCTTTAGAAGCTGGTGGAAAGACAACAAAGCGGAAGGCAGCCTGATCTCCAAAGTGGTCAGTACTGCAGCAGAAAAGCAGAGTCTCTTTCCTTAGCCCCCCCCCCCCCCCCCCAACCCTCTGAAAGCTGGGGATTTGAAGGAATTTTTCCCTGCTAGATCTAACAGTTGGATCTAAGTTGCTGGAGAAAGTGGTCCAAAGGTTATCTATCTTAAATTAGACTCAGAAACCAATTGCCAGCCAATGCAACATTGACAAAATAGTGTTGTGCACTCCTGACATCAGGACCCCAAAGTAGGTGGTATGCCGCAGTTTGAACCAACTGCAGTTTCTGAATGTTCTGTAAGGACAGACCAAGCAGATTGCTTAGATTAGTCCAATCCAACTGGTAACTGAGTTATTGATGCAAAGTCCTTCTGCCGCCAGGTCATGCTACAACACTTGCACCAACTGAAGTTGCAAAGGCCTCTATGGACGTGGCTTCTACCTGTTCCAGCAGGAGCTGTGAGTCTAGAATAATCGTCAAGTCATGAACTGCTCCTTGATTATATGTACTTGCCCATCAAACTATCTTCCGGTGAAAATAGAGGACCTTGGTGTATTAGCAGCACCTCTGAATGCCAAGGTTTAATGTCCATCTGTCCTCTCTCAACCAGAACATGACAGGTTCCAGGCACGCAGAAAGGGAGTCAATAATATCTTCCTACAATCCAAAGTAGCCGTGTACAATTGGATATAATCAACATATTGATGATACCAAACTCCAAATTATTGAATTATCCATCCTGGTACCCTTATATAGATGATAAAAAGTGATCTAACCACAAGATCTAACCCTAACTATAACCCTGTGGCACCCATAAATCAGAGGCCACTAAGCTGATTTTTTTTCCTGCCTGACCAGGAGCATGGACTAGACTAGAAGACATCCAAGGTCCCTTCCAATTCTGTTATTCTGTTATTATTACTTCACTATTCTTATTCTGCTATACACAATGAAGCACTGAAAATTTCCTGGCCCTAGTTAGTGATCCTCCTTCCTCCACTTAACTTACAAATGGGAAGGGCAGGGATCCCACTGGTACTTGGTAGAGAACAACTGAGACAGTATCCTATCCACTTCCTCAGAGGTAATAAAATGGAAAGATCTGCAGCCCAAAAGACTATACCAGTGGTGGCTTACCTTTTTGGGCTCCTGTGCCCAAAATTGTGTGCGCGCTTGTGCTTGTGTGCAAGCACAAGCAATGTGTACCCTTCCCATGCCCCCTGAGCATGCATGCACGATTCTCCCCCACACCACCCCCTTACCTGCCCTGTGCCTCACAGCTGATTTTTTGGCTGGTTTGAGGCCTTTTTCGGCCTCTCTTTGCAAGCCAAATAATAGGCCTGTTTCATCACTTCCGGTATTACAGGAAGTGATGAAACGGGCCTATTATTCACCCTGCAAAGCCTGCAGAGGGTTTTTTCAAGCTTCTGTGAGGCCGAAAAAGGCCTCAAACCAGCTGAAAAATCAGCTGTGAGGCACGCACATGCGCAGTGAGGTAAGTTTGCCTGCAGCTCACATGCTAGCACAAATGGTTCTGTGTGCCAGCTGTGGCATGCATGCCATAGGTTCGCCATCATGGGACTATACAATGCCCAGTTATCATTGAAGACTGTCCACAATGGCAAATATTTGTTGCAACATGATAGCAATGTGATGGTTCAAGTGATGGAATCTTATAACTCTTAATAAACCAAGCCCAATTTGCATATACATTCATTCAGAGTTAAAGCATTGCCCACACATATTGGAGTAGGTAGTTTTCTTTGCCAGTTCTTTGGTGGTTATAATTTCTACTTGCTCATTAGCCATTTCGTGTCCTTTTTTGGGTGAAATGTTTTTAATGGAAATCCTACATCCCTGCTCCCTGGATGTATGGCTGCAGCATTTGGAAATCCCAGTATTTCAATTTCTTAAAACAGCAATTTATTCTGAAATTGTACTAGCAAATGTATTATTTTCAGTAAGTCTTAAAGTATTCCTTGATCAAAGTTTTTTTTAAAAAGAATGTTATTTTATAATGCTTATCCCCATTCTTAAGAAATGTGCATATTACACAAGATACAGCTTATCATTTCCTGAAAGTTATTAAGCATCTTTTTACTGGAACAGTGAAATGTCTAATGGTTCCTTTTAATACATGAAATATAAACTATGAGTTAAGGGATTTTTTTTTTTAGAAAAATATGTAATAATTTAATCAAGCACTGGAAATAATATATTCTTGTATAACTTGGCAGAAAGTTCCATGCAAGATTTTTATGATGACAAAAAGAAAATGTAAGGATAATAAATAGCTTAGATCATTTGAAAAAGTGGAGGGAAAATAACGACAGAAAAATGTAACTGGAGAGACAGAAAATGACTATATCTGTCAAAACAAGTCCTTATAATTAAGTAAATTGCTTCAATTTATCATTTTATTGACTATTAAAATATTCAAATGATAGAACCAAAATATAATTTTTCTTCATTGTTTAACAAGAAAAATAAATCAATGATAATTTAACAGAAATCAATGATATGTGTCCTTGAAAAGATCCAAAGAAGTGAACATATGCTCCAAGGGCACATATAAAGATAATCCAGAATGAAGAAATGGATTACACTTCGGGAGGTCTATTTCACAGAGAAATGGAATTTAAAATGGGCATTTGGAACTGTCATATTCTTAAATAAAATTGGCACTAGAATGTTGGATTGGATAGAAAAAGGAAGGAAGGAAGAATTTATTTAGCAATAGCATTTAGACTTATATACCACTTCACAGTGCTTTACAGCCTTCTCTAAGCAGTTGTACAGAGTCAGCCCCCAACAATGTGGGTCCTCATTTTACCTACCTCAGCCAAGGATGGAAGGCTGAGTCAACCATGAGCCTAGTGAGATTTGAATTGCCAAACTGCTGACAGCCGGCAGTCAGCAGAAGTAGCCTGCAGTATTGCATTCTAACCACTGCACCACCACGGCTCTTTAGATTATTAAAAACAAACCTACTACAGATTTTGACTGAAGTTCGATGTTGTAATCTGTCAATATTACAGTTAATACCGATTCACCATTCTGAAAATATATTTGTACATATAATTATATTAAAAATTCTCTCTCTCTCTCTCTTTCTCTCTCTCTCTCTCTCTCTCCCTCCCTCCCTCCCTCCCTCCATCCCCCCTCTCTATCTCACGAACATTTCAGGCCAAACTGTATTTACTGAGTATATATAGGATGTTGAATATAAAATATAAGGGAGCAATGACATAAACAAGATTTATTAGACAATCGCATATTCCTAAGAGTTCCCTTAACTCAATGAATGAATGGCTTTAGTACAATTAATTCTATTATTGGATGTAATAATAGCAGGATGCTTTCCAGCCTCATTTATCAATAAATTACTGAGACACTATAACTTAATTTTAAATTCTAACTCCAAACTAAATCAAGGCCTCATTGCATCAGGCTCCCAGTTACATGATCACATTACTAAGTTATTTCTATAGATAAGTAGTACTTGCAAACAAACAAACAAACAAAAAACCTTGTGGAGACATGTACTACCATATGTTTTGGCAATTGTTAACCCAAAATTTAGATTATCCAAATAAAAATATGCTAAACACACATTACTAAATATATATTTTTTATTTACAGGCAGATTAAAAAAAACCATAATTTCTGAACAAATAGTTATAATGGCACCAGCATATTTTTACCTATTAAGTGTTGGATTTAGTAAAGGCTTTCTCTGAATAGAAGGATTTCCATTCCTTAGGATATTTTTGAGCCTGAAATGCTTGTTTGCGAACTAAATGACGGAAGAGAAATTCTTGATCAAATGTTCACCCTTCCCTAGCACTGAGGTCCAAAAATTTGCCATAGAGCTCTGGAAGATGCTACAGAAGATGTGATGATGAGGTTAAGGATTTGTGCTTCTTCTCCCTTTTCACTCACCATTAGTAAAATGACATCTGGATATGTTCTGTGAATAATATTTATATGTTGGATTTCTTTTTCTGTATGATCTTAATGCATAACAAAGTATTACATTTTTTTTCCTTTTGCAGACAGTATTTGGTAGCACATAACCCCACAACAGTTGGAGGAGAGCATGAAGAACACTAATAAAAAGCCCATGTGCTTTTAAAGGCTGTTTTTGTGCAGGACACATAAAAAGTGACGAGGGAGGCAACTATTCACAGATAATAGAGGTTGCTAAAAGTTCAAACTCCATCAATTCATATCACTAAACTTCATATCACATGGCAGCAGATTTTCAATTAGTAAAAAAAAAAAGGAAGATCAAAGCAGTCAGTAAAAAGATAGCTATTCAAAAAAAAAAAAACCTCCTCTTAGAATTTATGGAGAATTCTGTGTTTGCATAGCAAGGTGTCTCTTGGATGATAGAAGCTGAGAAGGACAGCCCATCATCTGAAGACCCCGTGGCTTCATAAAACAGTAATGGCTCTTGCCAGTGACAAGCTGAAAGCACCAAACCACTATCACAAACTGAACAGATTTTACTTTCTTTTCATAATTGTTGAATGGCCTATTCTGGAGGCTGCCAGACAATACAGAGCAAAGCAGATGGCAAAATCATTTGTGGCCAAAGCAAAAGCAGAGAAAACCATAAACTGAGGCTAATGGTCTTTTCTTGAAATGATGACAAATTAAATCCATCTAAGTTATCATATAGATTCACTAATTAACTATTCTCATGCCTGTCCTTCCCTAAATCTATTTTCAGTACCTCCTTCCTTTAATCCAACATCAATCATAGTCTTTTCATTTGTTTCTCCAATTCACATAGAGTCAGCTGCTTGTTTGCAGTGTCCAAAATTCAGTAGCACCTTTACTAAGCCATTTTTTGGAACAACTTCTTTGGTGGCTTATTTTTAAAGGAAATATTTGTCTAAGGAGAATTCAGAAGTATGTTCACCTCTTCAGTTAGATTTGCATTCAAAGTCAGTATGTCATAGAATTTGACAGGCTGTCACCCTTTGTTTGTAAAGAGTTAGTTGTAGTGATGCAACAATTGCAGTGTTCTACATAATGAACTGCAATATTCTAAGAGACCAGAAGCATTCAAGAACTATCTCTAGGTCAAACTTTCAATGAACTCAACTGGTTTTATTCAATATGCAACTGGATCTTTCTGTCGTCAATCAACAGCTGAATGTCTAAATTGGCACTAGTAAAAAACACTCTGACTGAACTCATATCTGATAATAACAGTGTCTCCAGGGTTTTCTGAAATTCATATTCCAGTTTGCATCACTTGCTAATGGAGATTTCTGAATTTGTGAATCAATCCCCAGTCAAAAAAAAAAAAAAAAACCCACTACATACATCAAATCCCATCTTCATCTTCATTGATAACATGAGAACAATTCAGCAATATTTAAGTCTACTGGGTATGGAATATCATTCCGATTCTGGGCAACTTCAGGATGAAGATTTATTCAATTTGTATTGATGCCTATCTCAATTATATGACTCTGGGCATCTCACAGCCATTAAAACAGAACCAATACAGTGAACAAAATGCAATATAAAAACACTTTGAAAGAACCATAAAATATGTTTTAAAAATCATATTAAAAGCCATAAAATGTAATCAGTGGCCGAGTTACAAAAGCAACAACACTTCCTTTTTGGTCTTTAAAACTTTAAAAGCTGCACCTGTAAGACTGTAGAGATGTACTGAATCTCAGAGTTGTGAAGACTGATGGCCACTCTATATTTCAGCAGAAGGGAAAATAAAAAAGAAAGAAATGCTACTAACAGTGATCCTACATCAAACAATGATTTTATTAGCCGCTTGGGCCCACTAACGGTATTCACAAATCATCAAATTGATACTCTTCAACTTCCATACAGGAAGAATTGAGCCCTTTTTGATTTCACTATAACTGACATATTGGAGTTTTTTTCACTTCTCAGAGATTCATGTGGTAGATTAAAGGGGAAGAGGCATATGAAATAAAATGCATGTTCACAGTAAATTTATTTTTGGATAGAAGGAAATGCACTAAATCAGGGGTGTCAAACTGGCAGCCCACCAGTTGAATGTGTCACATGCAGGCCATGTACACCCTAGCACCACAAAGGGGGAAAATGTTGTGAAACATCATGTGACAGCAATATGACAAGACAAGTTTGACAACCGTGCACTAAATGAAAGTATTAGATAAATGGCAATATCACCCTATGGAATGCAATCATTTTATATTTAAAAAACCCACCAAACAACAACAACTGCTAAAAAATATTCTTTAAAATTAGCATGTTAAAGACATTCTTACAGTGCCCTGAAAAATTATGAACATTTAATTATTTACATGTTTTCCAATAAAACTTTCTGGTTTTAATATGCCAATAATTTCTCAACACAATATGTGCAAAATTTTCTTCATTCAACAACAACAAAATCTAATCCAGAGTTTGTCTTTTTGTTATTATTGATGTTATAATTACAATACTTAAATTTAAATGACCTCTTTGCCAAAAATCCAGTGAGTCACTTATATGAAAACTTACCAGGCAAGCAAACTGGTGTCAACAGAAATTATTTTAACACTATTATCTTGATATCCTAGTGATTTAGCTGTTAAGTATGAGGGAAAATCAATCAGTAGAATAATTTCAAATCTTTCAAACATTTATGTCAACCAAGAAAATACTGCCAAGAGTAGATAGAAATCCTTGGAAGAAAAATAATTGTGACAGTTTGGGTTACATTTCAATATTTCTAAGTGTATCTCAGCTAATACAATGTTGTGAATTTAGATTTTTATATAGAATAGATAAACCATTCATATAAGTAAGGAGAAATGAAAAAATGAGAGGAGTTTTGTACTTATGTTAAATGGTGTTTTTCTTCCAATAGAAGACAATGTCAAAACAACAAAGGGACTCCAAACCTCAAAGTTGTAAAGTCTAATTTGGACAACTGCATCAAATTGCCTAGCTGGACCTGATTTCTCATGATTTACACTTCTTCCAAGAGTATTTCAATAATCTCTGTTATCTAGTCCCATTCATCTGGTCAATTTTTCTTTCCTTTCCTTTTCAAATTTGGCAACTTTAAGACTTGTGGACTTTGTGGACTGCAACTCCTGGAATTCCTCAGCCAGCCGTGTACAGTGACCCCTGTTGTAAAGCATGGATGTCTCTGAAGATTAGCTTTAAAAATGTTCTACTTGGGAGGAGCTGCTTGCCCATTAAAATCCTTTTAATGAATTTAACCCTCTTGTTAATGCCTGAATTCCGCTTCTTGCTCCTACGCCTTTCTTTCCTGTTTAGTTATTTCCTTGTATCTCAACTACAACCACTTCTGCATCAAAATCTAAGAGTTGATCTCCAAATGTTGGATGGAGAAGTAATATAATTTGAACAATCACATCAAATTGCCTAACTGGACTTGATTCCTCATTATTTCTTTTATGAGTATTTCGATAAAACTCTATTGAGTCTATTTGCTTTTGCTTTTTTTGCTTTTCTTTAGTATCTAGCTTTCATAGCTTTATATTTTAAAGATGTAAAATTTAAATACTACAAATTTCATATTCTGAAAAAAAAGATGTTAGGAAAATATGTACCCGTGATTAGAAACTACCGTCATTCTCTAATACCTTTAGTCTTCACCCATTTCTATCCAGATTTGTCCCCTTCCTTTTTTTAATTTTTTCCTGAAAAAGGAAGTGGGTGTGTTTTGTTCTGAGAACTGTTGGGTGTGAAGGACTATGGATAGCAACTGATTAATTTCTTTTTTTAAATTACAATGTACTAATTTGAATAAGGAGTTATCAATTCAATTGGTATATAGCATATTACTGGCCATCCATTGGAGCAGGTTTGGTAGTAATTCTATAACCACACATATTTTATGTTATTACATGCAACAAAGTAAATAGTTATGCAAATACTGGTGGCCAACAATCTAAGTTGACAAGTGGGGAAACTAAGTATTGTACCTGTATTAAATATTTTTGCCTCTCTATTCTTCTTGTTGGAATAGAGATTGTAGAATCATCTTAACTTGAGCATCATCTTGCTTTTAGATAAAAATAGTGTTTCCAAACATAATATATTATGCAGAGGTTTTCTCATTGGAAAAAATAGTTACTTTACTCCTTTTTCTTTTAGATGAGCTCTGAAGACATTAGTAGTACAACAGGTTTGAAGTGGAGTGAATAGCTGTCTCATTTGAGGACCGTGAAATTGGATTGAGAGAATATGGGGATTTAATCATCATTCTACCTTGATTGGCTCATTTTGTTACTTTGATACTAGTATCCTACCAAACTCATCTGCAGCCAGCAGAATGATAAATATTATCAAGTAATAAATAAATAGTAAAATAAAAGTTTTGTTGTTTGATATGAAGTAAGGTAATTATTTTCACTCAAAATAGGTATTGGAGCCTATTAGAGCCTTCAATATTACTCTGGAGTTTGTTTCATTAAATCAGTAGCAAAAAGAAAAAAATGACTGAATCAATGGTTTTTGATGTTGATCTTGGGGGAATCACCAGAAGCCACAGAAAAGGAGTTGGAGGAGGAATACAGACCATTTCTTGCCATTTCTGAAATACACATTCAGTACCCACAGGTCCTATTATTGAAATTATAACTTTAAAATGAATTAAATAGTAAAACAATCTGATTGTATGGGTACTCTGGCAACATACTAGACAGCTGTTAATCAAGAATAACCAGTAATTTTCTTTAAAAATAAAAGTCCATGCTTATACAGTGTAATTGGATTTATAACTATTTTAAAACAAACAAGAATTTCATCAAGAGTACCCCATTTCTCTTGATGGAATTCATGTTTGCTGTGAAACCAACAACCTTTGAGCATATACCAAAGCTGTGCTGATAATGGGATATTATCAAGTCAATATAAAAATCCTCCTGAAATTTCTACAGAAATATATCTTGAAAATGACATTATCGAACCAAAGAAACTGAGATTCCGATACCTTTTCCTCTGACTTTAAGGATTTACTCAAAATGGTTCTGATGCTGCACTAGAAATAGCTGATCTTTCATATTTTTCCATTGCAAACTTTGTTCAGTTGAAATTTGAACTTAGGCCAAAGACAGATAGAACAGAAGATATATATTTATATATGTATATATTAAATTTGTTCACCCGGGGTACCTCCAATCGTTAAGGTAATAAAATAAGCTATATGTGAGAAAATGAGAGATTTCTGTCTTTTCTTTAAATCTAAAACTCTAAAGTTCAATTGCTCTCACCTTGCAGTTGAAACAGCTTGCTAATTTCAAATTAGAATTTCAATATGAAGGACAGAGCTTCCTTGAGGCTTCCCAAACTGCATTATTATGAAATTTAAATCCTCCTGCTTTTTCTAATCTTTAAAAATCTAATCATGCCTGCTTTCCTGCTGGCATTCTATTATCACATCAAAGGAAAAAAAAAACTTGTTAGTGTCACTATTGCAAGTGACCAGATTTATGTTTGAAACATACATCTATGGTTATTTTAGCGGGCAGTCTAATTTCCATTGATTCACTTTCAAGTGAATATGCTTTCTGGGACCATCTGTCTTCTGTTGTGGGCCCCATGGAGAAACCACTGACCTATCAGATCTATAAAATATATCCATTGTCTATAAATTCCTTATTGTAAAATATTTTAACATTGCATATTTCTTTTACATCATTCCAGATCCACTTTCTACATAACTTTTGAAGAAGGCTGAAAAGACATAGGTAAAAAGGTATGATTATCCCCAGGGTTGCAGATAGGATACTGGGATGGAAAACATTGGCTTCCTAAGGCTATCTATGAGTTCCAAGTATGAGCTGAGAGTTGATAGGTCTGTAGGACTGTCCCTTTGCCAGATGCTGCTCTAGGCCTTTGTGAATATAACAATTAGTTAACACTTCTTATTCAAATATGGTAGATGAACATTAGATTTTATATCATTTGTATCTTTTGCTAAACTCCTGACAGTTTCTAAGTTCTTACAATTTCTTTGAATCGTTCTAAAAGAATGTAGCATTTGATACACTAGTCAAGATGAAGTCTGAGCATAACAGAAGTGAATGGAACAATGACTTCTCATATGGAATTTATACTTCTCTAGATGCACTCCAAAATTGTATTATCTTCTTCACAGCTACATGACTGGCTCTTCTACAGCTTGCAATCAAGAATTCTCTCTATCTTTTTCTTTTTTTGTGGGGGACAATTATCATTGCCAAACACATATTCCCCATTTTATACCTGAGCATTTTAATTTTGCTTCCATGATGAAGAACTTCCCACTTGTCTCTGTTAAGTTTCATTAGGCTACTTTCAGACTATTTCAAGCAACCTATCAAGATTGTATTTTTTTATTATTTTAATTCTGTCTTTAGGGTATTTGTTTATTTAATTTCTATGGGTAGTCAACTCAATTCTGGGCAGCGTACAATTCCAAAAATATAAAACAATGAAAACATTTGAAAAACACTAGAAATGTTTAAAGTAAATAGTACAGTAAATAGGCGCAACAGCTGAAATACTTGGCCAGTTAACAGTAAAGCCTCCAAAATGAGCCCCGAGCTTGGGAACACAGCTAGGCTTTTAGAGCCTGACAAAAAGCCAACAGGATTGGGCCCAATCTAATCTCAGAGGGGAAGATAGTCCACAAAACAAGAGATTCTGCAGAAAAGGCATTTATTACTCACAACTGAATTTTATATCATTAGCCATTTAAATCATTAATGGAAATATGGAATAACAGAAGAGTCAGGAGTGATTCTTTTTAACTCTTTTCAATTTAATGAGGGACCCTAAAGAGGGTCATTACTGAACATGCTTTAAACATGATGTGCAGAGAATTAGGAACTTTACAATTACGATTATGTAATCATCATGTCATCTGACTCACATTTTACTAGCCTGCTTTGGAGGACTTTGGCAAATGCTTTGCTGAAGGGAAGATATGGTTTGTCTACAGCATTCCTTTAACCTATTAAGGAAGTTATTGATCAAAAAATTAGATAAGATTAGTTAATGTTTTATGCAAGCTTTATACTAAAGCAAAC
Source organism: Pseudonaja textilis (assembly GCF_900518735.1). Next base: position 1,711,100 of record NW_020769379.1, read on the forward strand.
AGAAGCAAGACCAAAGAAGCAACTTGGATAAGTAGCAAAGTGTTTCAAATCAACACGATATCCAGTTGTCATGACTCAATTTCCAGACAACTCTGCTGTACCTGCATGACTGAAAATCTTCATCAACAGAAGCATAAGCCTAAGAACTTTTACTAATAAGTTGTAAATATTTCAGCAGGAACAGAGGCAGTCTATTTGGCAGATTACAACAAAAGTTCTGAGAAAAACATGTCAACATCTCAAACTACTAGTTGGAAGAATTCAACCCCTAGAATGAATACCAGTGCAATTCAAAACAGACAAAAGTTGACTATCAGAAAATTCCACAAAATCTCTCTAAATGACAAGCTGATCAAATAAAGGACAAAGAAAGAGGAACTTGAAAATGAAACATTGGTCAGTGAGCAGAAGACTTGTTTTCAGTAAGGGGTGGTGATGTCTTGAGAATACTCATGTAGCAAAATTCATCAAGGACCTATGTTAATCTTCACTGCTTGGTCCTCTTTAATTTGTGGCATTCTCCCAAGGTTGAGCTCCAATTCTGAAGCAACAGAAGCTGCATTGAGTCATCCTCATCATTCACAGATAGCTGATAGCCTGGTGTCTCCTGAGCTACAGGCTGAAAATCTATTATGCCCTCTTCTTTCATCTCATAATCAGAAAAGGCCATTAATGATTACCAGGATTTGTTCTTGCAAAATTCATATTGGCTTATGAAAATTACTTCATTGCTTTCATGATGTTTGCAGACCAATATGTTTACAATTTGCTCCAGAATCTCCCAAGTATCATCAGCATTAGTACTTTTTGGGATCTTCATTTTCCTCCTTTTTTTGAAAACTCCTCTAGTTACCTGGAACTTCTTAAATTTTCAGTCATAATACATAATGATTCATCCAGACTCTAATATAGTTCCTTCAATTCCTAGGATGTAATTCAGTTGGTTAAGGAGATTAAAAGTCAATTGAAGTTAACAAGGTATTTCCATTACTGTGTTTTTATCAGCCACAAGCTTTAATCTTGCCTCAGTATGCTGCCCTTCACAAGTGGAATACATTTTTGTTATTGGCATTGTTCTTGTTGGAGAAGACTGACCCACAAGTTCAATAGCTATGCATTCCTCCTGTCCCCACTATCATAGATTCATAGGTCTGGAAGAGTTTCTGGAGGTCTTCTAATTCTACACAAGGCAGGAATCCTTACACCATTACAGATAAATGGCTGTTCAATTTTTTCTTGAAAACCTTCAACAATGAAACCCCAACAACTCTAAGAGGCAAGCTGTTCCATTGATTAATCATTCTCACTGTCAAGAAATTCCTCCTTATTTCCTAAGTTAATATTGATTTTTTTTTTATTTGAACACATCTAAAGAATTCCTTTTTGTTATTCTTAGCATCCTTCACATCCTCCTTATACCCTCTTTCCAACTCCTGGCTTTGTGACTTGGCTCAGTTTCTACTTCCTCTATGTGTCTTTTTGTTGTTATTGTCAGGATAGTTGTATATACCATACTGACTTCTTTTATGCCTCTCAATCTTTTTCTCCCTCATTGGGATTTTAATTTCCCCTAAAGTCAAGATCAAGCTGTTTCCAAAACCTCCACTAAGTCTTTCCTGTTGATTGCTTCTAAGTCAAGGTTAGAAAATCTTTTTGTGCTTTCCTTCAACCTTATAAGGAAAAAAAGTAATCAGCAAGACAAGTCCAGAAATTCCTGGAAAGGTCTTTTTAGTCAGCGTTTGTCTCCTGACAGATGTTGCAGTCAAGTCTCTCGTTATTACCAGTTCACACCTCTTTGAAAGATTTACAGATTGTGTTTAGAGTTTATCTTCTATGTCTTTTCCTTGGTTCGGAGGCTGATAGTCAACAACGGTACTGTTTCTATTTGTTCCCCTGGTCTGCTTATTTTAACCCAAATGGTCTCTATAGTACTGCATGTTCATTTGTTTGGGTTTTTGAAAAGGAATTAGTATTTTATCACTCAACTAAGTTGCTTTCCCCCTTCTATTGTTTCTGTTTCTTTTGAAGAAATCATGTCCTTCCAAGAGCAATACAGATAGTCATTCTGTAGATTACGCATACTCTAATTATAAGTATCTATGCTTATAATTTATTCTCAGTAGCATGAATACATATTCAGTCTTTAGCATACAAATGGATTCCTCTACCTCACCCATCAGAACGGAAGCCTTAGACCAGAATAACAGAATAATAACAGAGTTGGAAGAGAATTAGGAGGTCTCCTAATCCAACTGCCTCTCAGGCAGAAACCCTATACCATTTCAGACAAATGGTTGTCCACTCTCTTTTTAAAAGCCGCCAGTGATGGAGCACCCACAACTTTTAAAGGTCGGTTGTTCCACTGATTAAATGTTCTTACTATCAGAAAATGTCTCCTTGGTTCTAAGTTGGTTCTCTCCTTGATTGGTTTCTATCCGTTGTTTCTTGTCTTGTCTTCTGGTGCTTTGGCAAATAGGTTGATCCCCTCTTCTTTGTGACAGTGCCTCAAATATTGGAGCATTGCTATCATGTCACCCTTAGTGGCCAACTGAAGTGCTCCAATAGTGAAACCTTCCAAGAAGCAAAAATCCTCTTGTTGGACTCAAGAAGGGAGTAGACTTCAGTGCGCTTTTATTCCCTTTTTTCCACATTTTTTATTTCCTTCTGTTGATATAGTACCTCCTAATGATACCTATCAAACATTCTCAGTTTTAGGTTTGAAAGGCAGTAATTGGCAGTGGAAGTCACTGGAAGCTTGTAAGAACAAACATTTGTCTGAAATAGTATAGGGTTTCCTGCTTCAGCAGGGGGTTTAACTAGAAGACCTCCAAGGTCCCTTTCAACTCTGTTATTCTGATATTTTGTTAAATCTGTCCTCATAAACTGGAACCATCTACCTGATCTCACAGCAAAGAAATGACCAGTCCTTGGGCCCTCTTATTGTATGGGCCACAGATGCCTTGAATTAACACGAATATTGATTATTGCAGGGCTTTTTATTGCACATATTTATATCAACCTATCTCCATATCAAGTTGCATTTTTTTAAAGTAGCACAAATAAACTCCTATTTTTTTCTACATATTTTGATATACCTTTTATAATACGCACTTGGATATGCGTGTTTTCCTAAGGTACACATTTTAAAATACAGTTTTCCCTAAAGCATATACTTTTGCATGATTTTCCTTGATTTATTTACTTTTCTGATGCAACTTGCTTTTTACTTATAGAATTGCAATGCAAAGTTTATAGAAGTGTAAAACAATACTTGATGTCTATGAGAAATATGAAAAGTCTATCAATATGTCACTATGAAGTAAATAAATCACCCAAGCCATCCTTAAACAGAAGGTCTACTAGGAGACAATGCTTGTAGCTATATAATTGTAGCTATATACCTTGTATAGCTTCCCCCTCTAAATAGCCTGTCAGCTCCATTTTTAAGCCATGGCAATTTCTGGACATTTTCACTGACCTCTTTTCTTCTTCTGTTGATTGGAATTATGCCATAAGAACTTAAAAATCTATCTGCTGGATCAATTCAAGGTCCATTTTAATCCAGCAACTCCTTTTTTGACAATAATCTAAGCAGCTACTTTTTGACAATGACTATGTAGATGTTTCTGGATTTCTATAAGCAGGAGATGAAGACATATTTCTCTCCTGATTTCATTCATAGCAATTGCTATTTGGAGGTATGTGTCTCAAATGAGTCTCAAGACTAATGGACTTTGACAGACCTGCCTTCCCTGAATTTAGCCAATCACCTATTAATTCCATCCATGTGGTAATGAATTCTGTAAGTTAATTATCTGTCATGGCAAGGACAGGTTTCTTTTCTCATTCTTCTTTCTTCCAAGCAGCTTCACCGGATGGTTGAGAGAGACAAAATAAAACTTATTCCTTTCTATCTTTTCTATACATACAAGATTTTACACATCTGTCATATACTCCATAGTCACTTATATCTAAGTTAAAATATTTGAATTCCCCAAACATCTTCTGCACTCTTCCAGATCTCTTTTGATCATTTTCAAAAGTGATGCCCAGAACTATATATAATATTTCACATGTATACATAGCACAGATTAGTATAAAGGCATTGAAATATTAGTTGTTTAATTTTCAGTCCTTTTCTTAATGATACTTACTATGGAATTTGCCCTGCCATCGCTGATCTTTCTGCTGTAATTACCAAATGTTCACTTGGTTTCTTATAGGCAACTTGGACTTCCATCACTCTATATGTGGTTCAGAGCAGGGGTGGGATTCAATTTTTTAACAACTGGTTCTGTGGGCGTGGCTTAGGTAGTGGGAGTGGCTTGGTAGTCATGTGACTGGGTGGACATGGCTTGGTGGTCATGTTATTGGCTGGGTGTGGCCAACTCAATATTACTCACATCGAGGCATGCATCTCCTGGCGTGGCCTCTCATGACTCTGGGGATGCCGCAACAGTCGTAAATGTGAAAAATGGTCATAAGTCACTTTTGTCAGTGCCATTGTAACTTTGAATGGTCACTCCACACAAGCAAAGTACCAGCAAAGGAGGGGGAAAAAACTCCAGAGAAGTTCCTGAGACAGGAAGTCTAGTCCTGCCAAGAATGTAATAAGGGTTAACAGAGAGGCAGTTTCTGTAAGCAACACCAGAATGTTTCCTTCCTGCCTTCCTTACAGGATTAGGCCAGTAATTTCTTCTAACAACCGGTTCTCCGAACTGCTTAGAATGTTAACAACCAGTTCTAGCAAATAGGTGCGAACTGGTAGAATCCCACCCCTAGTTCAGGGTTGTGGTGGTGGTGGTGGTGATGGTGGTAGTGGTGATTGTTTTGCTCCAATATACCTCATTTACCTCATTTGGACCACCATTCATCTACTTGAAAAATATTGATGATAACAAAATGATAATTAATTAGAGGTAGGCAATCCAGTACCTCCAAATGTTTTTTGATTAAAAACTATCACTATCTATTATGTTATTTGGTTCTGATGTGGGTAATAGTATGAAAATATGGATGCTGTGAAGTTACTTACTTTGCTTTCTAATGTAAAACATGTTGCTTCCATTCCCAAATCCTAATAACTGCTAGCAATAGGAGATAGGAGAGATAGAAATCTGAGGAATACCTCTTGGTTTGTATAAACCCAAAGTACATAAATGGTGGTTATTCAAAATCTTGAACTTGGTTGAAACCTTGTAAAAGTTGACCTTTATTTTTTAAAGTCCCTCGAAAGTAGAAAAGACCTCAGCTACAAAGTAGGGATATTTATCTAATTAAAGTTGGTCAGACCTTGTGTTTTTGTCCTGATCATACCCACTTGTTACTTCAGGTATAGATTCTGCACACCACTTAAAAATAAGGTGCAAAAATTATTCCCCTTTAATACAAACCCATCATTCATAGCTAGGCCTACTGCTATTGTGCATAAAATATGGATGTTGGGATAGTATATTCTAATTCAAATGTACTTCTATTTTCTCTTTTTAAAAGAAGATAGGCTGACAACCTAGCTAATTATGACTACAACCTAATGTTTTGATTGACAGCTGATTTTCCATTGTTAGGGAATGGAATTAGGAGTTTCTGAGGAAGACAGTCATAATCAATACTAAAAAAATATTCTTTACTTCACAGCAAAACTTCCTGCTAATATTTAAAAGAGAAACATATTCAGGGGTTCCTTAGGCAAAAACTGTAGAGGGAATTCAAATGAAATGTCAGGTTCTGATTACGAATTTTGGATAATAATTTGCAGTATAATCTTAAATAATAAGTGATAAAATGGATTTAACAACCCAAAATTATCGTCAAATTCTCTTCTGCAGATAATTCACATGGCAAGGGATAATAACCAGAAAAGTACTTTTACATAAGCAGCTACACCTATCACTTTGACTATTATTCTTAGCAAGGGAAGCACAGAACACTTTGTTTTCAAGAAGAACCTGAAAAGGTAGATTACTTTCCTTATTAGACAGGAATCTGATGGATCTGATTTTCATCTATTATTTTCAAATGAAATGACTGTCTCAGTCTAGCTATGTCTAAAGTTGCATTGATTGAAAAGAACAAGTGTCAATCTGTTCATTAACCCTATATTTCCCCCCCAAGCATAGTTCTCCGTGTGAAGACTGCCATCATTAGAAGACTCCAACAATGACAGCACATATAAAGGGTGGAAAGAGAGGATGTGATCATAGAAATTCAGAGATGGAAGGCATTATTTCACCAGTCAAGTCTATCCCTTTGGTCATTGCAGAAATCAAGAGTAAAGCTTCCTAGCCAAATCTCCCTTCTTGGATTTGATGGAAACATAAAGTCCACTTCATAAAATTCTTAACTATAATGGGTGAAATTTATCTTTAAAATACCATGGGTATGGGAAAATATAAAAGCCAAAAGCTTAGGTAGAAGCAAAGTATCAAATTTTTTTAAAAATGTTCTGTTGATTTTCATTGGAACAACTGGGATTATTGCTAAAATGTTATTTAGGTAAAAATTGTGGATAAATTTGTTTCACCATGATAGGCTTTTACAGGATGAGCCACGGTGGTGCAGTGGTTAAAATACAGTACTGCAGGCTACTTCTGCTGACTGCTGGCTCCCTGCAATTTGGCAGTTCAAATCTCACCAGGCTCAAGGTTGACTCAGCCTTCCATTCTTCTAAACTGGGTAAAATGAGGACCCACATTGTTGGGGGCAATATGCTGACTCTATATAATTGCTTAGAGAGGGCTGTAAAGCACTGTGAAACAGTATATAAGCCCAAGTGCTATTGCTATTATTTGGAGGTCTTACATCTATGTACACCATTCTAAACTTATTGGAAGAACATTGACTTGTAAAATAATTCTTGTTCTGATTACTATGAAATATTTATTTAGAATGTCTCCAGTTTCTCTTGTGAGATAACTCTCTGGCAGAAAAGCATACCCATAGTTGTCAATTTTAAAAATATTCTGTGCAAAGCCTCAGTTATTGGTGAAAATAGCATACAAATATGTGTTACGTTAGGGAAAAAATTGCTTGCAAAAAGTACATAGTAAGATAAACCTGCTCAATAATATTTATAAAATAGAAGCATCACATTACAGTGTAAATAGTGTACAGCAAATTACATTCGGGTTTGAGCATGTTGCAAAATGATACATTAGGCAAAATAGCAGACATTTTATCTATTAGGATAAAATGCAGGAAATGTATGTGAATTGTTAAATCTATTAAATCTGATATAGTAATGGAATGAACTAAATTTAAGAGCAGAAAAAAATAAAAACTCAGAATTTTTTTTTAAAAAAAAGCTTCTCCATTACTATAAATGTATGTATTAATAAATGTCCTAGCTTTTAAGATGCTGTAGACTTTTTGTTATTTCAGTTGCAACAGACAAGCAATTTTTTTAGAAAAATGAAACTCATGTGACACAACATAAACATGTTGCATAGAAATATCATCCAAATGCTGATGAATTCAAAATACTCTGAACTCTCCAGAGAAAGAGTTGCATAACTTATAGACAGGAGGCTGATCATTAATGAGCAGTAATAAATTTACATTGCCTATAATTAGTGACAAATATAATGACAATGCAACTATGGGATGATCCAAAATGGCTACTGTCAGCTGTATAACAGACATTCCACAAAATACTTTTATTAACTGGATGCCAGAGTATTTAAATGTGCAATTCTTTTGTTTAGTAGATAAGCCCCTCTCAGAAATCCACATTCACATTAAAACATCCCATAGATGTCTGTGATTATTTATTTTTTAACAAAGTTTGAATGCAAGCAAATAGCTGGACATTAGAGAAAATGATGCGCAGTTCCTATAAGGAATTTGGTCAAATGAAGTTTTTCCCTGGATTGGAGATCTGTAATGGGTAATCTATACCATGTCCTGAAGTCCACTTTACTGCAAATATCAAAAATTGCTGATACAGTTTTCCGGTTGCTTGTAGGTAGGATATACATGAAAATTGTACTGTAAATCCCCAAATATATTTCAGGAAGTTTAAAAAAGTTTGAATCACACTGACATCTGTTAGAAGAGTGAAAATCAGGCAAGGTTCAATTTGAGTCAAATGTCATATGTGATTTGATTCAAAGAGCCCATGTGATTCTGTTTCAAACTTCTACCATAGCTATTCATGGGTAAGCAAAGATGTTTAGGCAAAATATACCCAAATCCACAGATAGGCTTATTTGTGAGTATATATGGTAATATTGTTTTAAATTTCTCACATATCCCATACAGTATATATATGTGATGGTGAACCTATGGCATGCATGCCATATGTGGCATGCAGAGCCCTTTCTCTGGGCACATGAGCCGTTGCCCCAGATCAGCTCTGCCACGCATATGAGCATGCACCTCCCACCGGCTAGCTGGTCTTCGGGTCTCTGTCATGCATGCGTGGGGGGGCACACACAACAGGCATGTGCATGCACAGGGCGGGGCAAACGTGGGGGGCGGAGTGCATGTGCAGGGGTCACCTGTGCATGCATGAAGGGTACGGGGTCACGCACGCCTGTGCAGGGTGCACATATGTGTTACATTTTGGGGATGTGCGTGCTTTGGGCACTTGGTACTGAAAAGGTTAGCCATCACTGGTATATATATTTGCATATAAGCCCATCTACAGATGAGCAGAGCCTCAATTTTTTAACCAAAATACCATGA
>NW_020769379.1:1728247-1760026 GCF_900518735.1 Pseudonaja textilis
ATTCTATTCTATTCTATTCTATTCTATTCTATTCTATTCTATTCTATTCTATTCTTCCATTTGATTCCATTCTTCCATTCTATTGATGGGATGTTAAATTATTTGAGAGATAACCTAGTTTAGCATCAAGCCTTTAAAGCAGCAGCTTCAGTCATTCAATTTTTCTTCATTCCTAGACATATAACCGTTGGAATCAATCGCGCTGTGCCAGGCGTAAGCTAATCAGAAAAGCGGGGTCAATGTTTCAGTAATCCTAATTACAGTAGGTTATGAGACTTAGGATTCAAAAGGATTCAGCTGTGTCAAAAAAAAAAATGCAGGATGAGGTTTTAAATTCTGCTTCTCCACCCTCTGATTCCTCAGCCCAGACAATTTCATAACATCCTTTTGTAAGACATCAGACCAAATGTCAGAATTTATATTGAGTAGAGGAAGCAGTGGGGAGCTGTCTGTGTGATTGAAAGCACAGCAGATATGCAAATGTGGTAAAACAATATTTCTTTTTTTGGGAGAGGGGGTTGTAATTTGTGAAGGCAAAGGCTCTTAACAATTTTTCACACTGCTGCATTTCTCTTTGTTGTCTTGTCATGTCCTGTTGGAGAAAGTTAATATTTTTAAGCACACAGAATCGGTGAGAGTGGGTATGCATGTGAGTATATGTGAGGAAGACCTATAGAAACACTAAGAGAAAGATTTATCAAGCCAATAAAAGAAGTTTCTATAGCTCTAGAATGGGGAGAATTTCAGCACAGTGACAAAGCATAAGCTTATTATTGGTTAGGTCCAAGATTCTGTCTCTTGTTTAAAAGCTGCTAAAAGCTGAAATGCTGGTAGTGATCATGCTAAGTTACATTAGGCTCAACAGTCTGACACACATTGTAACATCTCACAAGTAACCCAAGCAATTAAATATTGTTTGCTTTATCAGATTTACTTTCTTTTCAATGTTGCAGAAGCAGCAGATACAGCTAACTGGGGCTGTATCCTGGACCACCCCAATCTTATCTTGTTTCTATGAACTCATTTGTAACATTATATAAACAAAGTTGAAGTCATTTTCCAAAATAGTACAATGTTAAGTATGATGTGGACTAGTAAGGAATAAAATAGAATGCAGGTATGAGGAGAATAGAGTAGAATACTGAATAGTCTACATCTTCTCTTCTCTTCTCTTCTCTCTTCTCTTCATCTCATGATCTCATCTTATCTTATTTGCAACTAACACATCAGTAGCAAGTGTGTCCCAGCCTTTTTCTCTCTGTCTTTCTTGAAGAAATTGACTAATGTTTTTATGAATTATATTTGCACTGTTACAATGATAATGAAATGTAACCTTATGCTTACAAGAAAAGGAGCATGTTCAGTCAATTCCTGAGAATTTAGGGCTTCTAAACAATTCTTGGGTATCTCTCTTTGTTCAACTTTAATGAACAATTTCACCTCCTGTACTTCTGGTAGTGATTTGAATGAGGACCTTATCACTTGGTTGGCTCAATCTTTGAATTCTCTGGCACCATCTTCCATGTCCTAGATTTGGTGAAGAGCCTGTCACCAAAGTTTTGCTATAATTACTCCTTAACTTAATGATAGACTGGAGTTCCTGTTGTTCTCTATTTCTATTATGAGTTAATTATTTATTACTCATACTTTGGTGAGAATGATTTGAACAATGGAAGCTAGCTGGTTAGAAATAGAAAGGGGTACTTCATTTGGATGGATTGGATCCAGATTCGTGAATGAAAGCAGAGATTGTTTCAAGGCAAGCAAATCAAATAATGTAGTGGTGAAGCAACTTACTTTCTTGTAGATATAATTTCTTATTTTAATATAAATGGTTTTCCTCATGAACAGGTGAATTGACTTGACAGTGGAAAGCCCTGTTTTGCAGCTGAGAGTGAAAGGTGCCAATAGTTTTATATGTTATATTCTCTGTATTGTAACTCATTAACACATGCAAACATGTAGACATCAAGCAATAAATAAGAATACTTATATATTTTTTTAGGTTCACTTTCTTTCATTGGCATTTCCTATAGCATTTAAATATTTCCTGTTTTCATGTCCTCAACAACTTCCAAACTTATCAATACAGAAATATCTTTTGCTTAGAAATACAGGACATTATGTACTGGAAACATTTAAATGCCAACAACAGGAATTGTCAAACATCTGGCCTATTTCCAGGGAAGCGGGAGGGGAGAGAAAATGCACCAAGCTAGTATGAAAAAAATGTACATTTTTAGAAGTGTGTTATGATTATTAAAAGGGAAGAAGAAAATTTCTGGTGTAGCACATTTCAGGAAGAAAAGGCATTTCTTTAAGAAAATGGACTTCCTCTACTCCTTATTGCTTCAGAAAAGATGTTTGTTTGCTTCCACTTTAATGAAGTTGTGAAATAGGTAAAGCTATGTACCAGAAGAAGCCAGTTAATTTCATGCCAGCACTATAGAAGGAAACAGTGGTAGAACTAATGTTCAATATAATCTAACTTGATGCTTTATGTTTATTATTAATTTTATGAATCATAACATAATAGGCTGTGTGTTTGTGTGCCTGTGTGTTGTGGCCTCTCAGCCACTGGCCCCTCCAGTAGCCTAATCAGAGGAGTAGGAGGAGGCCTGGGAGTTAAGAGTCAGCATCAGGGCAACCTAGGGGCTCTGAGAAGGAAGAGGGAATGGAGCTGGCAGAGAGAGAGGGGGGGAGGGAGGGAGGGAGGGAGAGAGAGAGAGAATCAGCATCCCCCAGGACTGAAGGTGGTTGATGAAGAAGAGGTGGTGGAATAGCTGGGTTCAGTGCTGGATGCATGGCTGCGCAGAAGGCACAGAAGGCAGAGAAGACAAGAGCAGTGGAAATCCTGGGAAAGGAAGAGCCACCATTGCTAGCGAGGCCCGACCCTAGCTCTGGGGACAAAAGGCAGGGGGCAGAGATGACTAGGTGTGGCAGACAATTGTTCATCTTCCAGATGGATGGATTTGTTATCCTGGGAGAGAAGCTTTTTGCAGCAGCTGCTGGCATTCCTAATAAAGGAATCTTTTGAGTTCACGTCAGAGGGTTTGTCCTGGTTCAGAAGCTGGGTCAGAACAGTGTGCCTGCCTTCAAGATGGTTTTGATTCCTGGCAACCGTCTCAACCAGCCCCTGCAATTTTCTTGGCAAGATTTTGGCAGTGGTGTGCTCTTTTCCGATTCCTAGGGCTGAGAGAAGGTGGCTGACCGGCGGTTATCCAGATGGCTTTGGCCTAAGGCAGGACTACCACAATAAGTGTCTCAGTTTCTAGCCTGGTGCCTTAACAACTACACCAAAACTGGATCCTTTAAAAAAAAAAAAAGCTGTACCGTTGTTATAAAATAACATTTTAACATCCTATAATGCTATGCATCTTCATAGAAGATCCATTCCACATCAATACGATACTTTTTTTCTCTAAAGCAATATAGGCTGGATAAACAGCATCTCAGTACCGATTTCCCTTTTGAAACATAAAAATCATTAAACCAGCATGGTTAGGTCATATCGCTTGACCCTTTGAAGGATAATCAGGGATGATGGTGGTACTTTCTGAAGCAGCTCTTCTGAACCAGGTTTGAAGGATGTTTAGCTTCAATATATAATATTGGCTTCTCCTGATGTTGGAAAACAATTCCATTCAGGGACAATAGTTTAGAGATAAAACTGTGTGGTTTTTAGAGTTTGACTGCAAAGTGAAGATTTGAAGCTGCTGAGAAAGAATTCAAAATGCATCTAGTGGATATTTTTGAAGCCACACTTGATCTCCTTCCCACTAAGTCCTACTACCACCTTCAGAGAAGGGAATCAACTTTAGCCAAAGGATATTTCATTTTATTGAAATCTTGTTTATTTAATACTGTTGTAGGCAATTTAGTTTTCAGAACTCTGTGGATTCATCTGGACATTTAATGTACATTTATGTTTTGTAACAGTATTTAACCTTGAATCATTTTCTATTTAACATTTTTTAACTGAGTTATAAGATAAAATGAGATACAAAATACAAAAATAAATAGGAAAACAGTGGGGAGGAAGTGGGGGAAGAGAAGTGAGGAAGGATTAGGAAAAAGAAAAAGAAGCATTGATTTCCAACTCTTTCTGTTGTGGTAAAATAGGGAATTAACGTCAAATCACAACTTTTTGTTTTTTCATAATAATATAAACGAACCATTTCTATAAAAATCTATCAGTCTAATTGGTAAAACCCAAAATCAAAGTTTCATTCTTTTCCACTTCAAGCACAAAGTTCAGAAGCAGTCTCCATGTGAAAACAAAAGTGCTTCTTTTCTTTAATCAAAATGGACAATTTTGCCATTTTAGCCAACTCTATCAGTTTCTTCAGCCATTCATCCATGATAGGAATTGAAGTGTCGTTTTATTTTTATGCATACAATAATCTTGCTACTGTCAACATACAGAGTAACAAAGTTCCATTTTTTTTTCTCCAAGACTTTTTCCATTAGGCCCAAAAGAAAATTTTTTGGTTTCATCTTTATCTTCATTTTCAAAATTTTCTGTATTAAAATATGAATCATACTCCATTTTTTTTTTTGCTTTATCACATGTCCACCATAGATGATAGAAAGTCCCTTCTTTACTTTTACACTTGTTAGGAATATGAGTCACCTAACAGGTATTTGGGTTAGAAATATATAAACCAGGATAAACATTTTAAAACTGTAACTTTAAGAAAATGCAAAACTGCAATTGGGTGTGGTTACTCAAACGGCCATAAGATGGAGCCAGAAACCTGGATTGTTTAGTCTTAGTCTCAGAAGAGAGTGGGTCTGAGTGAGTCCCTCTGTTTCCTTCTGTTGGAAAGTATTGCCCTTGCTCTATTTCTTCAAAATGACTGATATTACTGGATTTAATATAAGTCTGATACTGAACTGTTTTTGACACTGGAATTTGATATTTGGATTATCCCTGGATGAAAACTGACTGATTTTACCTGTGAATGACTTTGGACTGCCTATTTTGGACTTTGCTTAAACCTTTCTGGAAGTAAAAACCCACATTTACTGTACAGTGTATCTGTGTACTGTGTGTGTATTATTCAAAAACTTATCTCAAATACGTCTCCCTGTATGCGCTCATTCTCCTAATGGGGAATTACCTCAACAACACTTCCAACATTCATTTGACATATCTTTATACATCTTAGATAACTTATCTGATGTTAAATACCAGTGATGCATCATGTTATATAATTTTTCTTTTAAATTATAATTTAGTGTAAATTTTAAACCCTTCATCCACATATTTTCCCATTGTTCAGGCATCACATTATACCCAAAATTTCTTACCCACTGAATCATTTTCTACAGGATTTACATTGTTTTCCATTTACGCTGCAGCTAACAAGGAGTTGGACTGATTCTTGCTTTCTCTTTATACCATTTATCAGGTTCAATTTTTTTTTTGTCAGTCAGGACAAGTGCAGTTCACATTAAAATGGCTTCTGAGAACTCCAGAGGTGAAGACTAATGCTCCATGACACAAAAATATGTTGCAGAAATTAGGCAACCTTGCCAACAGTTTTGGGAAATGCAACTACACACACACAGATGTTAAGATGGCAGCGTTTAGCCAGCTTTGAATAATAACTTGAGTAGAATGCCAAAACTGTAGGCTAGATATAGGACATCCAAACAAGACCTTGGAATAAAGCAGCGGCAAACCCTTGAAACACTGGTCCTAAGAAAACTAAATGAACTACTCCTTGTCACCAAAGGACAAAAGGATTCTTTTACCTTTATATACTAACATCTCATCTTGAACCCAAAAAAGGACAGTAGACCCAGAAAAAAAGCAGCTTTTAAAAAGCAAATAATAAAGCAAACAGAAGCCCTGCAATCATATTTTAGCCACAAAAGCTGTTTCCTTTTTGTGTGATGCCAATCTGGATTTATTTTCTTTCATATATATATTTTAAATCAGTTAGGATTCAAGAACCATACATAAAAGTGTCTGAGATTCTTCTTCCCTGAAGCTCCAGTTCTGGCTCCCCTGGGCATTAGCTTTAGGTTCCTCAGCAGCTAAAAGAAAGACTATTCTTCCCAGCAACAACAGAGGGGGAAATAAAATACCTGAAAGCAACGTGCTCTGCATTTATCCTCAGATTTATTTAAGGAATAAAAGGAATACAAAGCTTGGGTTTAGCATCATTAAGAAGGTTCCTGCTGCCCTAAAAGCTTCCAGGGGAATGATGCATTTTCTGATTGTGCTGAAGAGGTAAACAAAGGAGTTATTGAATCCCATCCTAACCATACTTCCTTCTTGACAGGAGTTTGCGATTTTTTTATTTTTATTTTATTTTATTTTGTACAGTTATTCCTCAATTTACATGTGATGACTCAGGATGGGGGTACAAAATAAACACAGTCACAAAAACTTGGTGAAGCCCCTTTCATTCCTTCACTTTGCTTCCAAGCTCCAAATATCCTTGACGGAAGACAAAAAACTTTCACACAAGCTGTTACAAGGAGGAGGGAAAAAACAACACAAACCAGACAAGATAAGGGCTGGAGGACATCCACAAATAACAAAACACGCACAAGGAAGGAGCCAAACTCAGAGAGGAACCGTAAACTAGAGATATTTCCATGCTTTGTTTCCAGCGCTAGCCTGTACACATGTCCATCCTCTTATTTAGTTGTCACAGCTACAGCCCATGAAGAAGATCCACTTCCCCTCCCTGTCGGCTGTTCCTCCTCTCCCCCAGAGTCAGTCTTCACCAGAGGTATGACATTACAACCACAACTGAGCCCAACGTTTATGTTTCGAAGTGAGAAATTTGTTAAGTGGGTTTTGCCCCATTTTACAACTTTTCTTGCCATGTTTCTTAAGTGAATCACTGCAGTTGTTAAATTAATAACACAGTTGTTAAGTGAATCTGGCTTTCCCATTGACTTGGCTTGTCAGAAGGTTGCAAGAGGGGATCACATGACCCCAGCATACTGTAGCCATCATAAATATGAGTCAGTTGTAAATCACATGACCATGGGGATACTGCAATGGTCATAAGTGTGAAAAATGGCCCTAAGTCATTTTCTTTCAGTGCCATTGTAACTTCAAACAGTGCCTAAGTGAACTGTTATAAGTGGAGGTCTACCTGTATACTGCTTTATATGCTTATATTGTGCTGTACACTATTCCTTTGCAAGCAAACCTTTGCAAGGATTCCATAGAATTCCCAGCTTTACAAAACCAAGATGATGTAATCTGGATGACCCTATTAGGAGACCATATCAGGGACCATAAGGGGACACAGGAGGCATGACCCCATATTGATAACAAGGCAGTGTAAACCTTGCAATTTATCAGGCCATAAAGGAGACATTCTCAAACGCTGAGGGGGTTGCACAACATTTGAGGTGGGTCACATCCAGTGGTGGTATTCTACCAGTTGGGCCCAGTTCTGCTGAGCCGACAGCACCGATGAGCAGTGGAGACCGAACCGGTTCTCTCTGATGCTGTGCTATTGGACCCTCCCACCCACCCGCCCGGGCTCCCTTTATTCGCTGCTTCTGAAGCACTGCTGCTTTGTGTGGTGCAGCGGATTGCCACGTGTCAGCTGCTAAAGCGACAGGGAGAGTGCAGGATTGCAGGAGGTATGTTGGAAAGCCTCTGCGCCTGCGCAAAGTACGCATTTGACACACTCATACAAAGTGTGTGTGCACGTGCAAAACACACCCACCAAGCCATGCCCACTGAACCGGTGGTGAACATTTTTGAAATGCACCACTGGTCACATCTTTATGCCATTTTGGAATATGTAATTATGTTACTAGAATTATGCATATGATCAAAGTGCCCAGTCTGCCTTTTAAATGTTTTATTTTACAGAATCACTCATCAAATGCTTTTATATATATATATATATATAGAGAGAGAGAGAGAGAGAGAGAGAGAGATCTTATAACAGAAAAAATATCCAATAAAGATATGCATGTTTAAATCTGGGTCACTCGTATTTGTTTCTTTAGAACACTGGAGATATAGCCATATGTCTAATGTTTATCCTACCTTTTTCCCTCTCCACCCAGTAAATTAGTCAGTAGATTGTCATTTACTTAGCATTTAGAACAAATTGAAACACTATTCATTATCACCAGAATCATGCTATATTTTTTACGCATATTCTTCTGCCTTCTACATTCAGTACAACACCAGAGTAATGTATCCTTTTTTCCTTCTTTCTCTCCAATCAATTTCTCCTGCTTAGAGACAGTGGACGAGAACAAAGATCACGAGCTATGATATCTGACCCGTGCAAATTCAGACAAACACCAGATGGAAGCAAAGAGTTAGAGTACTCTCTATCTCTCCACGATCGTACAAATGAAACTCAAAAAATTAGAATATCGTGCAAAAGTTCATTTATTTCAGTAATGCAGCTTAAAAGGTGAACCTAATATATGAGATAGACTCATTACATGCAAAGCAAGATAGTTCAAGCCGTGATGGGTCATAATTGAGATGATTATGGCTTACAGCTCATGAAAACGCCAAATCCACAATCTCAGAAAATTAGAATATTACATGCAATCAATAAAACAAGGATTGTACATAGAACAATATCCGACCTCTGAAAAGTATAAGCATGCCAGAGGTGGTATTCAACCGGTTCTCACCAGTTCTGGAGAACCTGTAGCAGTGATTAAGTGTGGGTCGCAGAACCATTAGTAACTTCTGCTGGCCATACCCCCAAACTGGTTCTCTGGTTGCTGGTCACTCAGTTGCCCCACCCGCCTGATGCTCGTTCACTCCGCTCGCCCGCCCGCCCACCCACACTGAGCAGCCCTGATCTGCCTGCCCTGCTCACAGGTAAGCCTGCAAGTTGTGCTAGGCCCTCACCCACTACGTGGGGCTTTTCTGCCTCCCCCCACCACCACCGGGGACCTTTCTGGGCGGGAGGAGGCCAAGATGGGGTGCCGGGCCAGTCCAGAGGGTGGGGGGGGGGCGCAGCGGTGGCAGCAGCGCAGGTATGGGAAGCAGCCCCAGGAGTTCCTGACTTCCCTTTCAGAGCGTATCCGCGACCCTCCCAGCCCAGCAGAGCAGGGAAAGCAGAGGAAAAGCAAAGGGAAAGGTTTTGCAGATTTCGAATAGGGGACAAAGAAATAGCAAGACCAGCTCCACTTTTTGATGCAAAGCACCTCAAACATCCAGTAACATGATCATGCAGTTGACAGGTGACCATCTCCAAGCAAATAGCATCATCTAGTAACCCAGAGCCTACAGGAGTCTTCTAACTCTTGGTAAGGTGATTTTGGCTCAATTCACAGCATGCCAAACCAACATTCACATTGTTTCCCCCACTCCGCTCGCTGCTCATAAGTTCTTCCCAGAAAAGAGGTGTGTGAGAGAGATAGAGACAAGGAAGGGAAGGAAGGGAGGGAGGGAGGGAGGGAGGGAGGGAGGGCAAAGAAGGAAAGGGAAAGACTGGAAGAAAGAGGAACGGAGAGAAAGAAATAAAGAGGAAAAAAGAAAGAGAAAGAAAAAAAAGATAGATTCTCTATGGGGTTCAGGTCAGGCAAGTTTGCTGGCCAATCAAGCACAGTAATCCCAGTCACTGAACCAGGTTTTGGTGCTTTTGGCAGTGTGGGCAGGTGCCAAGTCCTGCTGGAAAATGAAGGCAGCATCCCCATAAAGCTCGTCTGCGAAAGGAAGCTTGAAGTGCTCCAAAATCTCCCGGTAGACGGCTGCGTTGACCCTGGACTTAATGAAGCACAGTGGACCAACAACATCAGATGATATGGCTCCCCAAATCAACACAGACTGTGGAAACTTCACACTGGACTTCAAGCATCTTGCAGTGTGTGCCTCTCCATTCTTCCTCCAGACTCTGGGTCCTTGGTTTCCAAATGAGATGAAAAAGTTGCTCTCATCAGAAGCCACAGACCAGTTCTGTTTTTCTTTAGCCCAGGTAAGATGCTTCTGACATTGTTTGTTGTTCAGGAGCGGCTTGACAAGAGGAATACGACATTTGAAACCCATGTCCAAGATCCATCTGTGTGTGGTGGCTCTTGATGCACTGACTCCAGCCTCGGTCCACTCCTTGTGAAAGTCCCCAACACTTTTGAATGGCCTTTTCCTGACAATCCTCTCCAGGCTGTGGTCATCCCTGCTGCTTGTGCATCTTTTTCACCCACACTTTTCCCTTCCACATAACCTTCTATTAATGTGCACTTTGAGAACATCCAACTTCTTTTGTAATTACCTTTTGAGGCTTTCCCTCCTTATGGAGGGTGTCAATGATGGTTTTCTGCACAACTGTCAGGTCAGCAGTCTTTCCCATGACTGTGATTCCTGCTGAACCAGACTGAGAGACCATTTAAAGGCTCAGGAACCCTTTGCAGGTGTTATGGCTTCATTAGCTGATTAGAGTGGAACACTTTGAGCCTAGAATATTGACCCTTTTCACAATATTCTAATTTTCTGAGATTGTGGATTTGTTGTTTTCATGACCTGTAAGCCACAATCATCTCAATTATGACACATCACAGCTTGAACTATCTTGCTTTGTGTGTAATGAGTCTATCTCAGGTATTAGTTTCACCTTTTAAGTTGCATTGCTGAAATAAATGAACTTTTGCACGATATTCTAATTTTCGAGTTTCACCTGTATTGGGGCCATCTGAGGTTTTCCTTGCTGGATAAGGTAGCCCTGAGATTGGGTGGGAAACATATGGCTCAGCAGACATTGCTGAACATTACAATTTCTAACATTTCTCATTATTAGTCATCTTGGCTGGAGCTCTTTGGAGGGCAGAGAGGAAGGATACTCTTCATCCAGTCCCTCATTCAGAAAGTCAGAATGTTACAAAAAGATGAGTATTTTTTAAAAAAAAACTACTGTGAGATGATTAAGGTCTCATTCACTGTGTCCATTCTTGACAGATTGTGCTTTATATTTAGTCTTGAACTGCTCACCCTGGTTAGATCAGCATTATTTAAATCTAATTCCTGATATCCTGGAATTGGCAGCTTGAAAGAGATTATGTATCTCTCTATAAAGCATACAGGAGTTCACTTCTTATGTGTTATTTTATTTATTACAGAATTTATGTATTTGCTGGCATAAAGGAGGCCTGCACTCTTTGTGGTTTACCTTAAACCAGGGGTGTCAAACTCGCATCGTCACAGCGTTGTCATGTGACGTTTTGGAACTTTTCCCCTTTCACGAAACCAGACCGGGATGGAGCCAGCACATGACGCAAGTTTGATACCCCCGCTTTAAACTGTAAACAAATGACAAAAGTTTGTTTTGGAAAAGGGGTCACTTTGCTACACCAAAATCTTTCAGGTTCAGGCATTTGGGCTTACTAACGGAGGGAGTGGCATAAGTGTTGGAGTTCATACTTTGTCCCAGGAGATGATTGTGATCATATTGTGGTGGCAAAAAAAATGTGATATGAAGCAGGCGACAATAACCACCTAACTTTATTCATCTGATTGTGGAACCAGCAGAGTTACGGGAAGACTTTTTTCCCCCAAATTCTTCCATAAATTCACCCACATCCTAAATCTTTCATTAAATCTGTATGAAATGAACACAAAGAATGTGTTAAGGTAAGTTATGGTTAAACCACTTATCATTAAGTGGACTAGTGACTAAAGTGAAGATAAATGGCATTATCAATGTCCAAATTAATTTACGATGAAAAGCTCTGATTCAGATTTCTGCTGCAAATATGGTCCATTATTTAAGAGAATCCACAAATCTTTCAGAACAGCATTGGTTATATAATTAATTAGCTGTAAATACTATGAAAACTTGATTTTTACCTTCCAGGAAACCTGCCAGTACTCCATTGTTCCTCTTAAGAGCTAATTGCCCAAATATTATCTTCCAGTTCTCCCTCCTTGGAGGCTCTTGTATTGCTTCCACCATGTCATGTTCCCTCTTATTCAAATGTTGGGCATTGTACACAGCAGCTTATAATGCAGACATGCACAGATAATCTTTAGTAGATACCGTAGCGGTTCAAGAGGCTTTGGCATTCATTCTCAGCCAGACAAAGTGTTTTATTGCTTCACTTAATTATCAGTGTCCTTTTGAAATATATTGGTGATTTGAATATGAAAAGTACTCATCAATATTCAGGCAATCATTATCACCACTAGAGAGCCAAATGAAGTAAATTTCATCAGTTGCTCTAGAGCGGTGTATTTCAAACTTGGCAACTATAAAAGTATCTCGACTTTAACTTCCAGAATTCTCCAGACAGCATGTTGATGTCTACACATCTTAAAGTTGCCAAGTTTTAAAAACACTGCTCCAGAACAATGAAAGCATGATTTTTTTTCCCTCAAATACTAAATACTTTCATTTGTGAACTTAGATGATTTATAACTAAGTACTTTTTGAAGAAATGTGCTAATAATGCTACAAATAATTCTATGGTACTCCTTTTTTCAATGTGTGTGTGTGTGTGTGTGTGTGTGTGTATTTGTGTGTGTGTGTATTTAACACAGATGATGAGATAATATGAAATGAGAGGAGAAGAAGGGTGGGGAGATGAGATGCAGTGGAGAAACTGGTGAGATGGGACGCAAACAGATTTAATTAATAAACAAATTAATTAATAAAAGATTGGACAGATTTTCTAATGTACCCTATATGGTATAAACTGTGACATTTACTTTTTCTGGAATATTTTGACATAAATATGGTATAGTTGTCCTTTGGATGAGATACCTATAATTACTTGAAAATGGTTTTAAACTTTTGCTACATTTTTATTCTTCCACTGTACCTCAGCTTTCATTCAAAATTAAAGGACTTCAATTCGTGGCTGAGCAATAGAATTATATCACCTGACTTGCATTAACCTTGAAGTAAACTTCTGCTTTCCAATACATATATAATAACTTTCAAGAACAGAAAATATAAAAATAAAAAAGAGTTTGTTTTTCACCAAAAAGTCACTGAGTAAACTTTAACAGAGGAATAGATATTTCTTCAAACATCTAATATTTATTGGGACCCTGGCAAGAATCTTATAAATTTTGTATAGGTCTGATTTACAATATTTCAGCACCTTGCAACATTCTTGGCAAAAGGCAAGCTAGGACTGCCAGATATCTAAATGTATATATTATTTAGCATTTTTTGTTCGTTTTTTTACATTCTCAACTGTTAGACAATGTGCCTGTTTGGAATATCCATCTCATTTCCACCCATTTTAAACAGAAACGTTCTTTACTGGCTTTAGGAAAGCTTCTATGGTTGAAAGAACTTGTGAAGAGAAATATTACATTCATGAAATTTTTGGCATGAAGTCCATAGCAACAGGAAGCACATTCTTTGCGAGGATGTTGGCCATGACATGTATCACACTAGCACATTCATTAACTTGTCCACAACAATCAGCACTTTAAGAAAAATAGCTGTCTAAAAGCAGAAACCACATCCAATGGGTAGCATCTGGTCAAATTAATAAAAGACAAACATATCCATCAATGCATGAGTTAGTGGGTTAATGCCAGAAGCAAGAATGGTTTTTCAGGATAGAAAAAGGTATCATGAACTAAGTTGCTGTGAGTTTAGTTGTCATGTTTGTATATAAACCCTGCAGAGCACCATCATTCAATAATGAACTGTTATATGCCTGACGCCTGCTCTGTCTCTGTCTGCCTCTCTGTCTCTGTCTCTCTCTCTCTCTGTCTGTCTGTCTCTCTCTCTCTGTCTGTCTCTCTCTGTGTGTGTCTGTCTCTGTCTCCCCCCCCCCTAAATAAATAAATAAATAAAATCAGAGAAAAAATGGTTGAAGACCTTTTAATAGTTTGATTGCACAATATGGTTTCTTGAGTACTTCATCCTAGAGCTTCTGCACATCTAGTCAAAACACTTATTTGATAGAGGGCCTTGAGTTTGTAGCACCAAATATTTTCAGAGTAACTGTTATATTTTGAAGACATATGACTTCATGGCTGGGAAAATCACATTCCTTAGTATTACTGTACCACTATCTCTATCTCAGAAATAAAGCAGCATGAATTGAAGGGTGGCACACTTTTATCCAAAATAAATTATCCACCAAGATGCTCCAAATTGATATCATGGAGTCAGAAGCGAGGTCAGATTGAGATACGTCCAGGTAATTGATTTAATCAAAGACACACCGGAGTGAAATAAACATCACCCTCCCAAACTCTTTGCAGGAGGGGCTTATGGAACTGCAATATTGCAATCCTCTGAGTTCAAGGAAATTTTCTGAAGAAACTGCTTCATCAGCACCGTGTTTAATGGGTATAGAATTATTGCCTCTCTTAAGCAAGTCCTGATCATCTCCAGGATTCATTACAAATGTCTGTAAATGTAATTAAGCATGACAAACAAAGTCCATAAAAATAGGAATGCATCAAAAAATTTCCAAGCAGCCCTCAATACCTGAGCTATTAAGATCTCATTTCTGTTTTCTCATCTCTCATTTCTTGAAAAAAAATGAGACAGCAACAGCCTCTGTAAACAGTCCACTTTGCCAAATATCCACAGTATTTATCTATATAGAAATAATAGATAATGCCCATTAAAATGAGGGTTTTTTTTTAAAAAAAAACCTATCTTGTCACTTTTCTTTATGCATTCCTCCCACCATACTCATTGTTAAAATAATGTAGCCATTCAATGTTTCATGCCTTAATTGTTAGTGTTTTAACTGAGACAATTTACTTTTTATTACAAATCAAGCATGGACAATTTATAATTGGTGCCTCCCAATCTGGGGTCAGAGGCAACAATCCTAAAGCAGACGTCGTTTTTTGGAAAAATGATGTGTAAACCTGTAATATTCTATACATTTTTAATTTCCATTATTGAACTTTAATTCAATCTTTTTATGTCATTTTGATTATTTGTACTCCAGTTTCACTGTTTTCAATTTGTCGAAAACTGCTTAAAATTTACTGAGTGGAAGATAGGATAATCCTGATAAGAGCTAACAATATCCATATGGCTACCCTTCCAAATATAGCTGTTATGTAAGAATGCAGTCCAAAACCTTTACTGCTGTTTGTTAGGTAGGTTTAGGAAGGGAGAGAAAGAACTGCTGCAAAGAAGGAAATGCTACCAACAAAGCCATCACCAATGGAAATGGACAATTAGAAGGATGGTGAAGAATGATAAGTGCAGGTCTTTGAAAGGAGCCATTTGAAAAACAAGATAGATCAGAAGTTTTAGATGTACAAGATCCAAAATTATTCATGAGTAGATATGATTCTTTCAGAAAACATAAAACTTTCCCCCCTTTGTGGTGGTGGTGTGAGAGAGACTTTCAGAAAAGATATATATTTTTTATTTTTTATTCAGTATAGTTTAGTTTTGTAAGAATATTATAACCTCCCAACCCTAATGGTTTCTGGGAGGTGTAGAAACCTGAAACATCCATTAAGAGAGATACAACAGAAAATCATACCAACCGCCCAGACTAAAACCAAATTATAAACATAAATACTTGTTTTATTTCATTATCTTTGGCAAACATGGCATGGCAGGGGAAGTATACTGTAAAATCCCAATTTCCACCCCACCCTACTAACCTGATTTCCAGCACCATTCTCCTGTGCAGGGCAACAAAAGAAGACCCAGCCAATCAGCTGGGACTCCAATCAGCTGGGACTTGGGAGGCAGTAAATACCAGAAGTGGTATTTACTGGTTCTCCAAACTACTCAAAATTTCCATCTCCAGAACCTGTCAGAACTGGCTGAATAGCACCTTCGCCTTGGAGGCCTTATAGTCCAAACCTGCCCAAGGCTGGAGTCTTTATATCACCCTGGACAAATTGATGTCCAATCTTTTCTTGCAGTAAGAGAGTCGCCACAAGTTCAAGAGGCAAGCTATTCCATTGGCTAATTCTTCTCACTGAAAGAAATCTGAGAGTTGACTGAATAGCCATGTACAATTATGTAAAAACTGATGTTGTCAATAGCCCCAACACAGCAATCTTTCTACAGCAGAATATTTAGATGTATTTCAGGGGCAGTAATACAAGGCTACATTTTAAACCATTTTATGGAGTCTTTTAAATTTTTTTTAAAAAATATAATATTTCATAATCCATTTTCATTTTTGGTAGAGTAGAAAAATGAAAAAAAAATGTGGTGGGGTAAGATGAACATGGAGAACAAATTGTCCACTAGAAACCTCCAAGGTCCCTTCCCATCCTGTTATTCTATTATTTCGGTTATTTCATACCTCCACTGAGGACAGGTATCGTTCATAAAAAAATAGAACACATCCTGTGTACAGGTTACTTGTAAACTGTGTCTAATTCATGGTAGAAAAACTGAGTTTCCCTAAGGCTTTTAATGTAGTGATATGGATCTATCCTCTAACATCTTTAGTACCACCGTGCAGGCCTTCGGTCTGTGGATTTCCCATTCCTCCTTGGTTCTCTTTGATGTGATAGAATGGCTCTGTAAGTGGCCTTATATATAACACAACTCCTGGGAAAGTGAAGACAAACATCTTTCTCCCACATCTTCATCCCAGCAGGGTATAGCATCAGACTGTGCTGTACCATGTTGA
Organism: Pseudonaja textilis; assembly: GCF_900518735.1. The sequence goes on from NW_020769379.1 coordinate 1,744,790, forward strand.
ATGTCTGCTATTTTGGAACCTGGAATTACATTTTAAATGTCATCTAAACAGCTGAAAGATCAAGTTCTCCTAATCAGATGACAGCTACTCCTTTTTTGGGAGGCATTTAAATTACCAACTGCTCTTGCTGTTGCATTTTCTTTCCAACATGAAAATTAAAGAGTTTGATTACCAGCTGGTATGATATTTAGAGTAATCAATAGCAAAATCCCACTGCTAGAAAGGAGATAAACAAACATCTAAGTCAGGGGTGTCAAACTTGTGTCATCACGGCATTGTCATGTGATGTATTGGGACTTCCCCCCTTCACTAAATCGGGCGGGGGCAGGGCCAGAATGTGGCACATCTGGCCCACGAGCTGTGAGTTTTACACCCCTTATCTAAGTCAAAGAAAACCTTTGACACAATTTCATGGTTATCTTGGTTCACAAGTCTTGAGGGAGCATTAGCAACATTTATCTGAAAGGCCAATAATTTCCAGAATTATGCATTCTGCCTTTAATTATGCATTCTGCCTTTTTATCTTTTTATAATAAGCCAACATATTAGTTATCTTAAGTGCTTGCTTCCCTTCCTCATGGGTTCACTGACAGGTTGGATAAAATAACAAAAAATATGCACAAATATAAAAGAAACTATCTCTGCTAATTTACATCATAGATTTAGTTCTTAATGAATGGAGAGGTTGGGTCAAGCAATTTTCTCTTGAAAATAAATTTCCATTTGTTCATAACATTATAAATGACAGAGGTATTCATATTCTGCATCTATGTTTAGAAAAAATTATTACAGGTTGTCAGCAACCCTAGATTGGAGGCCAAGAAGGACTTACCCAGCCTACTGAGAATTTAGTGGTCCTTCAACAGTCATGTTATCTGGATTAATTTTGCTTTATTGTTTTGTTAATGGGTATGTCTCAAACTATATCCACTTATCTTAAAATATCCTGAGTCCTTTTCATCCTCCTTATATTAAGAAAATACATATTTTCACATATTTTTTAAATTGAATTTAGACTGTGAATATCACCCTCGAATTCCATGGACAACATGAAGAATGTAATGTTATGCCTAATATCTCTGTGTTAATTGCCTAAGGCAGCCCATCTGTGGCACTGATAAAGCAAGGCTTCATTGTTGAAGCAAAAGGGCCAACACAGGCCCTGTCTCTTTCCTACATTCTTGCTGGCCATCATTTATCATCATTCTAGACATTGTCTATCTGCTGCAGGATGGAGGCCTGTTCTGCATACTGTATTTTCAATCATTATGGTCTTGAGCTTTCTTTTGCCAATATTTGATGATGTCATCAATCCCTCTTGTTTTAGGTCTCTTTTGTGGACGGCTTTTTATCAAGTGCAGTGTGCTGACCAAGGTCAGGAAAATGGAGCTTTAGAAAGTGGTATTTGTAGCATATAAGCAGTTTAACGAAGTCCCAAATTTGATCAGAATCTGTTCCCCTTGTGCTGAGAGAATATCACTCCTGACAAGTATTGGAAGAAACACCACAGATGAATTCTTTTATTGTCCCACTGCCAGCCCTGATGGTTAGACCAGATCATGAAAGCAACTCCACAGAATGTCTAAAACTACCTTTGTTTAGATCAGGTATCACCATAGAAAAGTATTTATGTTTGGAGGAGTTAGCAGTAAAAGGAAACAAGATTGCCAAAGAATTTGGTGGCTGGACACCATCAATATTGATATCAGCCAGAGCATAAAAAGAAGTACTAGTGCAAGATTAGAAGATGTGGAGAGACCTGGCCCATAAAATCACCAAGAGTCAGACAAGACTGAATGAGTAACCACCACCACCTCCTCCTTCTGCTCCTCCTCCTCCTTCTCATCATCATCATCATCACAGAATTTGTCAAGTCCTTCTTATACTGTACTTCAGGGAATTAGAGAGCTGTCTCCCTGAGCTGTTTCTGAACATTAACTGGATGTTCTAGACTTTAAAAACACTTTATTTCCTTTTCTTTGGGAGCAGAACATGCATCATCTACATTGGAGTCGTCTTTCTCACTCCCTACACCAAATACTTTGGAGATGTGACCTTTTGTGCAAATTGATTGCTATTAATGCTTACTGGGCTAAAACTTACTTCCATGATGGAAAGACCCAGCAAGCGTGTAGGCATCCTGCAAGGCTATGTTGGATGGTTGCATTAAAAGGTTGCTCGCCAGTCCTTGACCCAATAGAAAAGTATGTCAGCATATGATTTTCTGCTTTAATTGTTGAGGTTCCTTCTGTAATAGTAGGAAATTGTTCTGTCTTGACAGTTTGGATGTGTAACAGGTTCCCCTACTTTCATTTCCCCTTCAAGTGAGAGTACACCCCAATAGGGAAAAAATCATTCTCCCTAAAGTGAGGTGGAGTAGGCTCGGGCTTGGAGTGATCTGCTTAATCTTTTGTCATATTATCTGGCTAGCAGGCCAGTAGTGCATCTGGACTTGTTAGTTAGTTTCAGACCAGAGTCTTGCCCTCTTCACAAAGAAGTGTGAAATCTACTGCAAACCCAAATTTGTCTGGTTTGTAACTGAGCTCCTCAAAATCGGTTCCCAGATAGTCTTGGAGACAAGTTAACTAAGCGAAAGGTCTTCTCCCTCTACCTGCCCCACTCTAATAAAAACTATGACAAATGTAGCCATATTAAATCCTTTGTAGGCAGAAATAATAAAAATATGTATTGGCAGTTCTGGTTCTCTATTGGTAACAGAGTCAATAATACACATCTAGAAGAACTTTGTTTCCCAGTTCAACACTCAAGTTTAAATAAATGTCCTATACAGTACAGGTGATTTTTAAACACAGGTTTAATGCTCTTTCAGAAAAGCACTAAATCTATTTTTAAAGGAGCCCATGGGAAGCTTCAGAAAGCACTAGTGAAGTGAACAGATGTCTGTGGAAGCCAGATTTTGAGGCTCTCTTGCAACTAAAACCAAAAGTGGAACAACTTGCCTCCAGAAGTTTTGAATGGTCCAACACTGGAAGTTTTAAAAAAGATGTTGGATAACCATTTGTCTGAAGTGGTGTAGGGTTTCCTGAGTAGGCAGGGGGTTGGACTAGAAGACCTCCAAGGTCCCGTTCAACTCTTTTATTCTATTCTATTCTATTCAAAAGACTATGAAGGACAGTGACTAGTGACTATTGGAGAGAGGGGTAGGATCAGAGCAAGTTGCCAGCCAAGCAAATTCTGGCCCTGACACAGATCAGACAGCTTCCATAATGTGGTTCATTATAAAATGAACCACATTATGGAAGCTGTCTGATCTGTGTCCAAAGAAAACGTGTGAGAAGAAGAGGGAAAATACTTGTTTTAAACTGGAAGCTGCCTCCACTGTGAGCTGAAGGAAAGCTCATGAGATAGTTTCATATAAAAGCAGTGCTTGGCTGCCTAGGTCATATTTGTGCTACAATTAAGGGATGCGATAATAAACTGTATTGGTTCCCTTCCTTCCTTCTTTCCTCCCTCCCTCCCTCCCTCATTCTCTTTTCACTCTTTCATGTATTTTCACTTCTTCATGCCACTTATGTTCCTCCAAGATTTGTTCATCACATCCAGACGAGTATCTGTACCTCCTGAACAGTAATCTAATTTTCTCTTACCTTTTTATAGCTCTGGCACAAAAATGAACCAATGGATGGGATATAGTGGGGCTGTAGCTGTTGTGTACTTCATTTATGTCATCACAAATCTTGGGAACATGGAGTTGCATGTCAGCATTTGAGAACATGCTGGAAAATTGACTTTGTGGTGGCTTATTTATGGCCTTGACATACTATTTGTATTTATTTCTCCCTGTCAAAGCAAGACAAGATTTTGTCTGCAGCCTCCCATTATTCTTGATAGGAATATTATAAAGAGATATATAGATTGAAGCAATCAATTGCTACCCTAACTGAAACCTTGTCAACTAGGTTTTTTGTTTTCTCCTTATCCAACTCACAGTCTTGCTACCTATAGCTCCCTTCTCTGTCACCTTCAGTATCAAACCTCAGCACTATCTACTTTAGACAGATTATAAATGGCTAAAAAAAAAAAAGTTTTTTAAACCACTATTGTTTCCCTCTTTCCTCAGATAATAACAATAAATAAACATTTGTGACATTTCTTGTAATTCCATCTTTCAGTGAAACTTATATATTACACTACGAATATTGTCATACATTTTCTCCCAAATGTGCAGCTCAATTGGAAACAAATCAGATAGCTGAGTTGTTATTCAAACTAATATGTAAAGTTTATGATCCTCAACAGAAATGTGGATGTTACAATAAATGACTGCGGATTTCCTGAAGTATGTGAAGAAATCATTCTAAGGATCCAATCTGAGTCAGTCAACAGGACCAGAGTTTTTACCTTCTAAGCTTTTGGACTTGTGCTGAAGCCCATCTTCAGGGAACTTATCTCTAGTTGTTCTCTGTGTGGTGTTTATAGTGTCTGTTGTAAGTGGCTTTTTAGATGTTGATTGGGGTGTGTTGATGGCTGGCTTTTAAGTCATTAGCTGTCATTTTTTGGTGCTGTCCAGCTCTCACCTTCTAAGTATTTGATAGGCTGGTGGCAAATCAGCACACCTACGATCTGTCAAGGTAATCATAAGGGTTGAAAAATGTAGGGTGCTGAGAGAAAGATTTGATTTTTTCCAACATATTAATTGGCACATATCACAAACAGTTGTATAGCAGTACGTTCTGAATTGTGTTAGTTAGCTGTCCCACAAGGAAGCTGTTTTGTTTTATGTGAAATCTAAATAATTTTTCATTAACTATATCCTTTAATCCTGTCGGTATGCAACAGTCGAATCCACTGCCTTGAGAAAATTAACATTCACTACAAACAATCCATTCCCTCTGCACCAAATCACAGTGACCTATCTATCTGAAATTCACTTTCAATCAAAGCAGCGAAGGCATGGGAGGGAGAAGGAAGGAAAATAGTAATGTGCAGAAGAAAAAAGAGTTATAAGAATTTCCACGGACTGTAGAACAAAAGAGTTCCATTAATTCAAATCTCACTTTATATCTGCCTATTGAGGCAGACTGGGCTATCTCTAAAGTGACCGATGCATGGCATTTCAGATTCATATTCTGAGCCAGATTGGGTAATGGTCCCTGTAGTGCGGCAAAATATTATGCAAAACTGTTTTGCCAAGTGCCAGGGCAGTCATTGGGTGCCCAGGCAATTGGTTCTTTTGGATCCAGAGACAAAAGAACACTAGTGAATAAAGGGATTTTAAGCTTTTATTATTACCCAAAAACAGATTGAAAATAAAAAGCACACATACCACGCAAGACAATACTTAAATCTTTTATAGGCTGTCAGGAGAAAGTTAATAATGACATCAGAGATAGAAATAACAATACCACTTAGATTTATATATCACTTCACAGTGCTTTACAGCCTACTCTAAGCAGTTTACAGAGTCAGCGTATTGCCCCTAACAATCTGGGTCCTCATTTTACCCACCTCGGAAGGATGGAAGGCTGAGTCAACCTTGAGTCAGTAAGAATTGAACTGCTGGCAGCCACCAGAATTAGCCTGCAAATACTGCATTCTAACCACTGCACCACCACAGCTCTTACCCTATGGCTGGCTAGTTTCCACAGTATATAATGCTCGATTCCTTATAGAAGCTCCCAACAAATAATAGCAACTCTATAGTTTTTATCAAAAACCTGACACCATGATGTCATGGCCTTGCTACAGTCAGGAAACTGCAAGACTGGACCTTGACTGACTGGCATATGAGTCTGAGATTTTCACAGTGGGAAAAGCTCTTCTGTCCAGTAAGCAAAAATGAAAAACTAGCAGGCTAGTTCAGAATGGCCTCTGTAAACTTCTAGACTTTCCTTACTATAAAGGAGAAATCAAAGTATGTCACGATTTCCTGGTCTTCTTCATTGCTACTACAAAAAAACCACAGGAGGTATTAGACAGTATTGAACTGGTATAAATTTCTCCTGACATCTGGGGAGAAATCAGTGTGCCCTTCAGCTAAGGAGAAACCTCCTCCAGTCCTTTTATTAGTAGCACCTTAGGAGCGATTTTGATCACCTCCTTCTGTCTTCTCTTTATATCAAGGAACAATCTGATATTCTTTCACTTAAGAAATTAATGTTTGTTACAAATTGGTGCCCTTTCCTCTCTTTGCTTTACATTTAAGGTTCTAGCAAAAACAATGGCAGATTGACAGTTGTCCCACAGCCATAAATCAAAGGCAAAATTGATTGATATTACCATTTTAGCTCATAGTTGTCCTATTTTTTTTTTAAAAAAAATAGATGTACAAACCTAAGCATTTCTTTGATTTTGTTTTGTTTTGTTTTGAAGTACAACCCATTTAAATTTATTGGAGAAAGAAAAAAAAGTGTTTATTTTTTTTTTCTTTCCTATTTTTAATAGTCCTCCTGCAATTTTTTAAAAGGTACAGAAACAGTCACCTTTATTTAATGCTTAATTTAACAGTGTGATGCATTGAAAAGCCATGCCTAGTGTCAGGAATTCCATAAACACATACACTAGTTGTAAATGCTACGCTGTGCAAAAAAAAAAAAAAAGAGTTTTCTGTTGGTAGGCTCAACGCATCGTTGTGTGTTTGCCTTTAGAAGCAGGTGCATAGATAAGCCTTTCCATTTCAAACTATTCACCTTTTAAATACCAGGCTGCCTTTGCAAACGTAAAAATAAAAGGACTTTTTCTCCAGTATGCATAGAGAAGCTGAACAACAATGGCTGTGTTTCCCAGAAATGCAAATAAGAGCTGCCACCACATGCTCTTCCCACCATTGCCATCGTGTCTGAGATGTATGGAATGACCTTGAACAGGTTATTTCAGCTTTCCTGTGGCTCATTTTCCACCATCTGTTTCCTACCTGTTTCACAGAACTGTGGCGAGTCTTAATTACTACTGGAGGCCCTATTAACCAGCCCTGTTAGGAATTCTGAAACCTTTAGAAGAGAAGTATCCCACTACAAAGAATTATTATCATCATTATCATCATCAATATCCAAAGCATTTAGCACAAATCAGTGCTAATGTATCTTTCATAGAATGACTGACACAGTTAATGCGTCTATTTCCGGAGAGGTGATACCCTTGATATTGAGTGACATTGATCTTTTACTGGCTTGTTACTGAGTGGGGAATGAAGAAACAATCTATAATGTGACCTTTGTGTTTCAGGTGAGACGCAAATATGTCTCTTTAACAAATTCAGATTTTCCTGTCTTCTTGCATGCAAATGAGTATTATTATAGGTGACCTTTGTCTTAGTGAGTATATAGCATAAGTTCTTTTTTCAGCATGCAGAGATGTTCAGCTGGAAACATCAGATTTGAACAAATTAAGGAAACAGGATGTCTGCACTTTTCAATCATTGGGTCTTAGCCAGGCCTATGTTTGCAAATTAATTTCTTACTGGACAGGACAGCTATTTGACATAGAGAACAGAAGTTTTGAACTGTAGCTTTTTTTGAGGGGGGGGATAGTTGATTTGGTTTGATTTTCTAGGCAGCAGCTCTTGAGCTGCCTTCTTCAAAGTTTAAAATATCTATACAGAATATGGAAGAATGGAAGAATTCAGAACAATCTCCACAACTTAGTTCCTATCACCACACATTTTCTATGCCATACCAATAGAGAACGTTGGGCCATCAAGATTAAAACTAAAGATAAAGTGCTTTCCTTACTTGCATTTATGGCATGCATTTACCCTGGCAAGATGAGGGTTTTTTTTTTTGCTATGTCCATGGCATTGTCTTTCTCTGATTCTCAATATGACTTGAGCCAACTTTAAGTCAACTTTTGTTCCCTGGATGTAGTATTTCTATTTTACTATATATATTTTGTTGTTGTAGATGCAGCCTGATAAACTTCATTGACCATTCTATCATTGGCAGAACCAAGCGATCTCTGAGGGCAGACTAACAGGGGATGGGAAGGCCGCATAGCACAGTGAGAAGTGAGGACTCCTCACACAACCCTCCCCCATATAGCATCACTTAGACAGAATCTGTGCTTAAGAATAGAGAGGCTGGCAGATGTGGAGGCTCCCATTGCACCACATTATCCTCCTCCCCGTGTTTGAGGGATAGCTGCTTTTAAACAGTTCAGTGCACCTTCAAGAAAATTCTAAACACATATCCTGAAGGTGGATTCAGAACAGAAGAAGCTTCTTGGATGAGAGGTAAAAGGTTTTCAAAGAAAAAAAATAGAAAGTTCATTTGACCTGGATGATTGAGAATCTCCATAGACATTAAACCCACATGTAGGCATAGCTAGATCGAATGCTGAGAGAGATGATGTGGTAAGAAGGAGCTCTTCTGTTCTGCTTTGTAATTTCTCCTCTAGGCCTATCAGTGCTTTGACCAAGTGTCTTCATTACCCTGCCACCCACTGGGAATCAGCTACAATGACTGGGGAGAAGGGTCTTCAAAGCCTTCAGGTCTCCAACTCTACAGAACAGTTCACATTCAGGGAGCTGACAGGAAAAGTCCTTCTTCTTGCTCTTCACATAAAGATCCTATAGGAGTAGCTGATCCCTAGATGGAGAGATGTGGGAGGGGCTGCTGACAGCTCAGCCACTGAGATCCCTTGAATTTCCCGCCTGTAGCGTGAACCAATCAATTTAAACTATTAGTTTTCCCGCCTGACTGGCAGACCAAAGGGAAACCTTCCCTCAAAGGTTTCCCTCCTCATTATCATATTCAACACCTTTGCTCACATCGGTAGAGAGTGAAGGGAAGGTTTACCTCTTGCACATCCTATGATTGACATGGCTTTCTTGCTAGCTATTGACATTGAGTCATTGGGAATAGGCAGTACAGTTTATTGTGGCTTCAAGTGAGAGCAGAAGTGCAATTGGCTTTAGGGACAGCAAATCGATGTTGGTTGGTTGTCTTCTGGCTCAGAAAAAGAGAAGGAGAATTTTGACTGAGCTGTGGGAGACTGCTCTAAAGCTAATCTCATACCTTGATCTAAAGCCATAATATGCTTCGCTTGGTTTTGCTTAGGATATTGTGCATGCCATACTCCATAGTTTAGCATCTTACACGAGCAACTATGATTTATTTAATCCGTCCTGATTAAACCAATCAAGCTTAGGGTGACATGTTCACTCGCTGTTAATGTTCATGATGCTTCCTTCCTTGTTGCTACTGCTGATCTCCCTTTACCCATATCAGAAATAAAACACAGAGGAAGATCAAAACTATCAGGAAGCGTGATCTACAGTGAAGAACCAAACGTGGCAGTAATGAGCAGAAGAGAAATAGATGTTAACCAAAACGCATCGGGTGTAAGAGAAAATGCCTAGTTTGCATGAATAAATGGCAAAAAGAATCAGCACCATCAGTTTCTGGAAGACAACAAATGAGAGCGGATATTCAACAAGCATCACCATTCAACAAGCACTGCCTGGCACTCCTGAGTTGTGCCCAATTTACAGCTTTGAAATCTGTTTATGTGTACTGGGTAATTGTACCAGCCCAGAAAATCTGGAAGGGAGTCTCTCTCTCTCTCTCTCTCTCTCTCTCTCTCTCTCTCACACACACACACACACACACACACACACAATGAATTCTATTCAAGTATATTTCATATTTCATGATGCGACATATAGCATTAGCATTTAGACGTATATACCACTCCGCAGTGCTTTACAACACTGTCTGAGCAATTTACAGTGCCAGCATACTGCCCCCAACAATCCGGACCCTCATTTTAAAGTGGTGCAGTGGCCTAAAGGTGGAACACTTGCCTCACAATCAGGAGGTTGTGAGTTTGATCCTAGGTACCGGCAGATATGTCTCTCTCTGGGCACAATGAATAATTATCTGCTGTGAACTCTGCAATGGCGACAGGAAGGGCATCTGGCCAGTAAACACTCGGCTCCATTCAGTTGCCCCAACTCCATTCCAATGTAAAGGATTACAGCGTCATTAAAAGACAAAAAAAAAAAAGGATCCTCATTTTACCAACCTCAGAAGGATAGAAGCCTGAATCAATCTTGAGCCAGTAAGGATTGAACTCCAGGCTGTGGGCAGAGTTAGCCTGAAATACTGCTTGACTCATATACAGAAAATATACCGTGATGCAACTAGTGTGGTTTGGTATTAGAGATGGAGGGATAGCAATGGTCATCAAGTTCATAGCAGAGAGGAAAGGACTATTTAATGTTCCCTTCCTCAGATATTTTCCCAGAAGGCACCCATCTGCATGATTAGTGGCTTAGAGAGGTTTCCCTTTGGCAAAATAATTGAGGAATAAAGTTATTTATTATACAGGGAATCCTCAACTTACAACAGTTCTTTTAGTGACCATTTGAAGTTACATCGGCATTGAAAAAAAAGAGACTTATGACCATTTTTCACATTTGCAACCCTTGGAGCATCTCCATGGTCACATGATCAAAATTCAGATCCTTGGCAACTGGTTCACATTTATGATGGTTGCAGTGTCCTGGGGGTCATGTGATCACCTTTTGCAACCTTTCGACAAGCCAAGTCAATGGGGAAGCCAGATTCACTTAACAACTGGGTTACTAACTTAACAAGTGCAGTGATTCACCTAACAACAGTGGCAAAAATGTCATAAAATGGGGCAAAACTCAATAAATGTCTCACTTAACAGCATACATTTTGGGCTCAATTGTGGTTGCAAGTTGAGGACTATGTCTACTATACCTAGGTTGACTACCAGGTTGATGGAAATAAATGATGATATTGCTAAATCAAAATGTGTGCATAAGTGAACCATTGTCCCTGTCCTATTGTCTTCATTTAATCATACCTATTTTCTGTGTCCTTACTCATGTTTATACTTATACCTATTATTCTGTAAGAGATTGAAAAATCAAATGAATAAATAAAATAAAAATAAATAAAATAACTCACAGGAGTCCTTGTAAATAAAACTTGTCAAACTCCCAGCCCACAGGCTGGATGCATCACATGTTGGCCACACCCACGTCCTGTTGAGTGAAGGGGAGAAAGTCCCAATATGTCACATGATGCCACCATGAGAATGCAGGTTTGACATTCCTGTTGTAAATAGAATTTGAGAGCTCTTCTTTATTTAGAATAGCACATATGCCCGCTCTGAATGCTGGCTTCAAATGGGAAACAGAGTTGAGTTCTGCCAGCTGTGTGTTATTGCTTCCATCCCTAGTGATGGGCCATTTTAGATTTTCTGTTGCTTCTGCTAACCTAGGATTTGGTGGCTCTGTAATTTTACCGTTTTGATGACTTTGATGGGACGGGGGCTTTTCTGTCCTCCTATGTCATTTTTGCCTATTCTCTCAGTCATGGCGACTCCTTGCTGGCACCAGCATTCCTTTGGAGCATTTGTCAAGGAAGGAACTGGTTTACTATTGATCCTCCGGCTGCTCCACCCCATGCCCCACCTCTGAGTTTGATGACTCGACTGACAGGTGTTGGGGTCCAGGATGAAGAGGGAGGGAACTCTTCCAATGGAGCAGACAGAACCCTATGTTCCTCTTCTGTGCCTGAGCTCTGACAGCCAGGCTATCTTGGGGGACAAAGGTTTGGACCACTTTCTACATCAGCTGGCTCAACCTGTCCTCCAAAGCCCAGATCTAGCCTTACTCCCCAAATTTAAGGTATGCGTTAAAATATTTATTTATTCAAAGTTTCAAAAATTTAAAAAAGAGAACCAAGTTGTCACATTTTATAGCGATATCATAGCAGCGTACATGTCATTTAATAACAATTACGCTCATTTACCATAGCTTTGTCTGTAGTTAACTTACTAGTTCCTTACTTACTATACTACTGTTAAGGTATAATACTTATGTATCTACATTACTTTACATCTATACACATAAGTCATATATCATATTCTTCTTTGAAATTTCTTTAGTTGTTTTCACAAAACATCTTTACTCCTTTTTTTAACCATTTATACCATATTCTTCTTCTTCCCTGTTTTTTAATAGCATAGTTAGTCTGATCATTTCTGTGCATTGATGTAGCTTATTAATTACTGCTAGATCTATGGGTGTTCGTAGTCAGTTTCTAGTTTTGAGCATGAGAAATTCTTGCAGAGGTTATATGTGTAATATTAAGTGTTGGTGTTTCTTATCCCATATCGGTTAATATAAGGTATGTGTTGTGTAATTGTTTGTTTGTGTATGTTATATATGCGTTTATTTATCTACAGTCTCAGAACAATGAGAAGGTGTATTCAAAGTGAGCTATTTTTCTGCTGATGATGCCCACTGGAAGAGGAAGCCAAACCAGGGGAAACAACCAATTGCTTTCCTTAATTTATCTCAAATTAAAACTGTAAATGTGGCACCTTTACAGCTGACCCCGTTCCTGAGGCAGATGAAGGTATAGTAATGAGGGAGCACAAAGGATGTTGGCAGGTCCATCAAACAGTTCCTAAAACACTTTTAACATTTTTGTCTGGCTATGAGAGAAAGAGATGATCGATGGATGGATGGATGGAGATAAGCTTGCGTAAAGCCACTGCCCTTCGCTTTGACAAGATGACACCGTTCTTCTGACAGAAGTGCTCTGTATCACCTCAAAGCCTCTTCCAGGTATCCTAATTACTAAACAAGGACCCTCTGAGTCAGAAAATGAAGCAATTCAGCCAGTTTATTTTGCTTTTGAAAGTGTATGTGTGTGAGAGAGAGGGGGGAGGCTCTATGGCTTTACAAAGCAGCTTTGAAGTGGCTGTTTTTGCACAAACTTTAATTGAAGGAAGCAATCCTTTGAAGTTTTGCAGAGAGAGATGCAGTAGCAACCTTATTTTATTGATCTGGGTATGTTTTTTTTATCATTTGCCACTTGATTATGCGATAAATATATGATGGTATGTAGCATCTGTAGCTTGGTGTGTGTGTGTGTGTGTGTGTGTGTGTGTGTGAGAGAGAGAGAGAGAGAGAGAGAGAGAGAGAGAGAGGTGGGTTTTTTTTAAAGATGTTTCCTTTCTCATTCAAGAATTGTCTTCCACTCAGAGCTGAAGAAGCTTCTTGGATGAAAAGCAAAATGTCTTCAAAGAAAAACCAGAAAGTCCAGTTGTCCTTGAAAAAGCACCTTTGGGATAACCATAACCTGGATAACTGAGAATCTCATAGATATTGGGTGAATGAATGGTAATCTTTGGCTGTACAGCAAAAAAGAAAATTACTTATTTTGAATAAAGCAACCTAGAACCTTTGAATAAAACAACCTAGTGGTGTGGTTGAACACCCTCAAAAACTCCAGCAACATGTTGAATTGGATTGCTGGGAAACATGAACTTAGTTGCTGGCTCTTGATTACTTCTTGTGCCAACAATGTTTATCTGCTAACAAGCAATCAGTTCAAAGAAAATGGCTTTCCCTGCATTTGGGCTTTCCAATGTGTGGATGGGAATTATGGTTTGTATTAATTCCTTGATGAAAAATCTATCTGTGATAAAGAGCATTTCTTCCAATTTGCCTTGACCATACATTGCACTAGAAGCCCTGTTGATTTATGGGGATCATCAAGTACCATAATCATCTAGTACCGTAATCTCTATTTTACTAAGTTGGATCGGGGAAATCTACCCAGGGCATCCTTTTGAATAGACTATATAGGCATTCTAGGAGGCACTCTATTATAGCGGATTTGCTACTGTTCAGATGGCTAATTTCAGAAGACAATGCCAGGGTGACAATCCCAGTTGTTACAGTGGAAGTTATTATTAGTTTATGTTCCCATTAAGCTCTCTTGTCTTCTTAAGCTTCAGATCCCCCACTTTGGTCCCGAGTTCTAGTCCTAGTGACATGTCTAAAAATCAAGGATTGATCTTGTGTGCTCTGTGATGTTTGGAAAGTATAATGAGCAAAATGTTTTGGCCCTCCGCTAGTGAATGTCTGCTTTAGAAAGACCCGGTGTCAACATATGCTTTCAGAATATCTCAGGTCCCACCCTTATAAGCGAGCTGCCATTCATTCTTGAAAGGACTTCAAAAAATCTGGAAGTAACTAAGGATTGTTAAGATATCATTGATTTTCATCTGTAGTGTCTTCCTTTCTCCAAGCAGAATGCGGATGCTGAGCCGATCCTGGTTATTATGCAACAAGGGTTTAATTAGGTCATTCATAGTTTGCAATGCTATTTCTGTAAGAACCTCCCTTCTTTTTTCCATGAGCAACATTCCAAAGGGTCCAAAGCATCTACACAGTTGATAGTATTTAGTATTTATTTAATTTGTCAATCGCTTGCAAAAAACAGGTATAAGAATAAATATACTTTTGAATACATGAGATAGATACTTATAAGAAAAATAAAAGAAACAATAGGACAGGGATGGTAGGCACGATTGGTGTGCTCATGCATGCCTACAGACCTCTTAGGAAAGGGGTGAGGTCAATAGTAGACAGTCTAAGGTTAAAGTTTTTGGGATTTGGGGAGGAATCCACAGAATCAGGTAGAGTATTCCAGACATTGATCGCTGTTGCTGAAGTTGTATTTCCTGCAATCAAATTTGGTGTGATTAACCTTGAGTTTGTATCTATTGTTTGCTCTTGTGTTGTTATGGTTGAAGCTGAAGTATTCATTGACAGGTAGGACATTGCAATGTATGATTTTATATACTATACTTAGATTGGACCAAAGGCGGCGTAGTTCTAGGTTTTCTAAGTATAGAATTTTGAGTCTGGTGGCCAGAGGTACTATTCAGCCGGTTCTCACCTACTCGGGCGAACCGGTAGCAAGAATTTGGCGTGGGTTGCCAAACCTGTAGCAACATCTAGCTGGCCATGCCCCTAACCCAGTCACCCTGTTTCCGCTCACTCACGTGCCCTGCCCACCCGATGCTCGCTGCCCCAGTTTAAAGGACTGTTCCACCACCCTAGCCATGCATTTTCAAGCAGCCACTTGAAAACACATGCCTGTGGGCAGAGCAGTGGTCCGTTAACCTGCAAAACTGTTCCAAGGCTGGATTCTTCATGGACACTAGAAGTATCGCTTCCCCTTGTGAGTAAAGTGCCTGGAGGAGAGGGAAAGAACACTGGGGGAGGGGGGGAAATCCAACCATGGGGAAGTTTGCAGGAGTTGCAAATGCAAGTCCATTTACCTGCAGAATTTCTCTAATGCTGGATTCACTTCCCCTTGTGAGTAAGTTGCCTGGAGTGAGAGGGAATGAAGGCTGACAGAGGGGTGTGTGTGTGAGAGAGAGAGAGAGAGAGAGAAAAGAAAGAAAGAAAGAAAGAAAGAAAGAAAGAAAGAAAGAAAGAAA